>SCDY01001438.1:0-47970 GCA_004143825.1 Drosophila micromelanica
TATCAATTTTCGCATGATTTTTGACCAAAAATTTTATTGCCTCAAAATCGGTTTTAAAGTGTTTTTATGCTATTTATGACAAATACAATCGATTAAAAACATAAATTCAAAATTTAAATTTTGAAAAAAAATTTTTTTTTTGAAAATGCTAATTATAGTAATAACAGTCGACTTAACATAAAAATTCGCAATTCTTAATTTTGAAAATGTTTCGAAATTGAGTAAAAAAACATTGAATTTTCAACAATGCTTATATTTTGAATGCAGAATCAATCTATATGAGAAATCTTGACAAATATTCCGACGCAATTGGCAGTTCAATTGAGTATTTACTCATAAATCTATACAAATGATGACCTGGGATTTTACTGCCTTAATTAGATCAAGTTATCTTTCTATTCGTATCGTTATAAATGCGTACAACAGTATTCCAAATCCGAGCATTAATTTAATACGTACCACTTCCATCATCCGACGCAAGATCGATATCACTTTTGGCATCATCCAGGCCATCCTCCAGGCAGCTCGAGGTAGCCGGACTGGAGACACGGGAAACATCGCAGCTGGCACGCCCACTTTCGTTGTGCGTTAACTGGGCTTGATGTTCGTTGATCACTTCAAAACTGGGCGTTTGATCCACATAATTGTTGGGATTATGTGGCTCGGGCTTGGCTAGAATCTGTTCGATTGAGAAACTGTGCGGATGGCGACGCACCACGGATTGAGCATTCATTTTTCCCGGTTCGGTTCGGATCGGATCGGATCGGATATTTCGTATTGGACCGTAGCCGGAACCAGACACAACAGCGCACGACGGCTTGTTTCGAAAAACTGATTTGAATTCGAATACGCAACGCATCCTGCGTATTGAAGCACACAGATCTCAATGTGGGCGTGGCCTATGGCCATATAGCGCTCTCTTTCCACTTTCCCATATTGTGCCTATGCAACGGAAAGAAATGGTAGATCTGCCTTAAGACGCTGCTCTTTCCGAAATCCGCACATATGTTTATTTTTAAAACATGTGTGAAATTGTCACAGCCTCCGAGCGAGCAATGGGCGTGTTTACCGTGCTTGTTATACCCTATACCGATTGAAATTGGGTAAAATGGTTTTGTGCAAATGTATGTACCATAAAGTATATATATTCTTCATTTATATAAATATATATTATTCACTTCATCATTAAAATGTATTAGAATAAACAAGAATATATAGATATACTATATCAGAGCTAACACCAAATTTATTATTATATATACCATTAAGACAGATCGCACTGTTTAGGGTATCGCCTAGTCAAGTAGCGCTTTCTCACTTGTTTTTTTTTTTTTTTGTATGATCAGTATGATTAAAAGTCATAATTTTTGGCTAATTGTTTACAAGTAGCGCTATTTAATATTTTCGATGGCATTGCTAAATATATTTAATAAGTTTGCAACTATATTTTATGCGCAGCTTGTTTATTATCTGGGGGCGTACTGTGCTCGGAATGAATATGTTAATGTTTAATATATATTTATTTAATATATATATATTTACATAGATATACTCCCATTTAGCTTATTTCATATCTGTTTTAAATTGTTTACAATTAAAGTTTAGATTATGCTTAACCAACATTTTATTTTTGAACAATTTGACATTTTTAGACGATTTAAGATTTGTAAATTAATATAAATTATATGTTAACCAGATAAAAGTTTATTAAAACATTTTAGATTTAAGGTTTAAGCGTTCACATTCAGCTTAGAGTAATTTAAACTATTTTTAAATACATCTATATTTCATATATGATTTAATATTTATATATATCTCTTGCTAAACAAATTTTTTAAAATCAGATTCAGAACTCAAGACGACTATAATTAAAATATTTAATTATATGATTTGATTTTGATTGATATGATTTGCTATACAAATATTTTAAAATCACATTTAAGACTCAAGACAACTATTATTAAAATACATAATTTGCTTTTGATATATATCATTTTCTAAACAAATATTTTAAAATCATATTCAAAACTCAGGACGACTATTATTAAAATATTTGAATATTGCAACTATATTTTCTGTCTTATTTACTTAATAATAGATTCTGTTTTACTTTATTGCCTGCCGCACTTTTCGTGTAATGCTTCATTTGGCCGGGCTGGTTTCGAGGAACTTGTAAAACGTTCATTAATTCCAAATTATTAACACATAATTCTAAAGAAAGAGATGGCAGCAGCAGAGAGTGAAAGAAAGAGAGAGAGAGAGAGAGAGTGAGAGAGAGCGGCATGAGAAATTGCCGTGGCCGAGGATAGTTTTCAATTGGCTGTTGGCCAATTATACAGGGTGCCTGGTGCTGTAACATCGCGTTGCGATAATGTCTTCATTATTCATGCACAATTTGAGCAAAATATGTGAAAGCACGTTAATTAGTCGGCGCTGCCGCTAAACTATGGAAAATAAGCGACAGGGGGACAGACGCCAAAGGAGGAGGGTTTTCTGCGGATTGAGGCATAAGGAATGAGAACGGGCTGGGCCCATCTATTTAGCCAGGCTGGCTGTCAGTTTGATTTAATTTAATGAGCATATTGCTTATGAGCCGCATGCCACATGCCGCATGCCGCCACATTCAAATCAAAATGACAACTTAATTTTCATAATTGCGCTTAATGAATATTCGACTATTGCTTGCCATATTTTAAATTCCGCTGCCAGATCGGAAGATACATATACATACATATATATGGGAACTTGGCATTCCAAATCAATTACCAATTTGCAGACGGCTCTCTTCGGCTGGATAATGGCCATAACGATTGCATAACCTAACCGCATTTATTTGAAACCCGTATTAAGTTGGATCTCCAATGGCATTTAACGTTAAATGAAGCGCAACCGTGTCACAAAATATTTAATTAATACGAATGCATGCATCTTCATTATAAATCATCACTTCTCAAGTGTTTGTCAGGCGCACGCAACATAAATCACGGCCACGACTCCGTCTCCGACCACGACCACGACTCCGGCTCGGTTTCAGAGTCGCGTGCATCTCTCGCCGTTTTTTGTCTTCGTCCCTTTTTTTTATATCGTACATGTTCTGTCGACTAATGATGCATTCAAGTTAGCTAGTTGGCAGACCCCGGACTAAACATCTGTCCGGGCGACACTCCCACGCCATTGCTCGTGTATTTCGGGTTTCCGATTACGTCAAAGGTGAAGCCGTAGTCGCTGTCCCTGCGGCTGGGCGTCCATTGAACTCTTTGAGGGAAATTTTAGCATGATTAATTTGCTGGGCTGTTTGTTTGCCACGACGCTAATTTGTGCCAGCAACAAATAGGGCTGCAATCTGAGACTGCATTCAGTCAAAGGGATCTTCTTCTGAAGTGTGACCTACTTATTGGGTTAAATGTCTTTTAGGATTACGGTAATATCTATAGAACTGCGGCTTTCTTTTTTCTCGCTGTTTATTAATTCTACGAATTAAGCTATAAGCTGGCGCATCTTTGCTGTAATAAAAGTACGGCTAATAAAATATGCGTCTAATCTAAATTTTTATTAATGTAAAGAGACAAGGCAAAAAATCAAAAAAAAAAAAAAATAATAAAATTTAAGAGATTTTCTTGTTATAGCTTTTGTTGCAATATTTTAAATTTAAGAACTTTTCCTTGCTTTAGAATTTACTGCACTGTATGGAAAGTATCAAGAAATATTTCATTATTTGGACTTCAGTTTCCATAAATTTTTTGTGTATATATTATATATATTTGATTGTTTTACAAGGTTTTGATTTGATAAAAAATATGTAGCATCAAATAATACAGACGCCAGGCTTATCCTTTTGAAAGAAGTCTTAATTTAAATTTATGCAATTTAACAAGAAAACGAAAATAGTTATAGATGTTTTGAAATAAACTTGATCTGCGTGTGATATATACGATTCGAATGAGTGCTGGCTTTTTAGACTCGGAAATCAGCGTATAGTCGGACAGATAGACAGACGGTCATGGCTAAATCAACTCGGCTACTGATGCTGATCCAGAATATGTATACTTCGGGTCGGGGCCGGAGATGCTTCCTTCTGTCTGTTACATACATTTGCACAAAACCGTTATACCCTTTTTAACCCAAAAAATTATAAAAATGATATAAAAATTATATGTATATAAAATACTATAAATTTCTTTATATGATTATATAAGTTTGAATACCAGTTTACATACAGATAAATAAATTTGTAAACCGAAAACTATATCAGTTTTTTATCGCTATGATTTAACTGTGAGTTTTCATTCTCAAATTCCAGCATTCACAAGGAGTATCCGAAACTTACCTCATTTTGGTTTGGTTTCCTCATTAAGCGACGTCTGCATTTTATTTCATTCATGAAAAACTCCCTCAAGACATGTTCGGGTAGCATTAATGGACGCCTTTAAAGCTGACAGATATAAATAATAATTAAAAAGCAAAATAAAAGAGACTAAGAAACAGCAATGCATATTAATTTAATGTGCGCTCATTTCGTGTGTGGGGAGTTCCGAGAAGCGCATCAAAAAGGCGTCATTTATGTGTGTGTGTGTGTGTGTGTGGTTTTTGTTTTGTTGTGCGAGCAGACAAAACTCATAAATTACAACCAATTATCAAATTAGATATTTACAAAACATGCCGTTTAAATCAACGTTGTTTTTTATGAGTGGGAGACATGTCGCAATTTTGAGGCACAAAAACTAAATCAGAGCCAAACAGCAATCAATTTTGGATAATCACGTGCTGATGGCGGCAATTAAAGTTGCAAGTTGCACGTTGCACGTTGCAAGTAGCAATTGGAAAAATTAGCAGACAATGCGCAACTGACAGCGCTGGGCAATTAATTTGGTGTAATTACTCAGCGGACGACAGTTGACAAGACACCAACTAAAGCAGGGAGTGGGCTGGAACTGGATATATATATATACACATATATATAGTTGAGTTGACACAACTTGACTCTAGTTGAGTTGTTGTGTTGCCACCTCAACGCATCGATGAAGATTTGTATGCAATTGAGCAGCCTTTTGCTTAATTTCTGTTGACTCTTTTCTACAATTGCGGCGGCATTTTAATGAGCTGCAACCAAAAAAAAAAAAACAAAATAAAATAAAATTCCCCTACACAAAAGTGGCGGCAAATTGCGCCCCAAACAAGGGTTAAGTTTGTTGTTGCTGCTGTTGTTGCTGCTCTTGTCTGGGGTCTAGTTGTTGGCTGCTAATTGGCCTGTTGTTGTTGTTGTTGTTGTTGTTTCTCTGTGATATCAAACAGTTTTACGCACAAATTGAAACTGATAATTGTCGCTGGGGCCTGATTTATGTTACTAAGTGATGAGCATATGTTTTAATTAATTTCCAAGAAAGTGTTTTGGCAAATGCCACTTAAACAGATGCAGACTGCTGCACTTGTTGCATTCAGTTGCTAAATTCGTTTTTAACAAAATCACATAAGCCACATAACAGCTTATTGTAAGCCATCAAAGATACAATTTAATGTGGCTGCTGCGCATTTGAAATTATGATAAATGTCTAAGAAAGCATTAGCTGCCCCTAAAACCGAACCACAGCAACAGCAACAGCAACAGCAACAACAACAACGTGTTGCCGTCGCCCTCGGGGCACATCTGCATGACATTTTTTTTTGTTTTTTTTTTGGGGCAACAACTCATTTGGGAACGTGCGCGTCTGAGGCGCCCCACATCCTCCAGCCACCATTTGAGTGAGATTAATGCGGTGAGGAAAATCATAAATTAATTAGAAGTTGCAACTTGCTGCCTGCTGGAAAAACTATGCACCTCTCGCTCTCGCAGACACTTATTAGTGACATTTAGCGGCAATTTATTGTGAAAAGTGGTGTATTTAGGGGGAGCCGGGCAGGGTATTCGTTAGTCAGATACAGCCATAACTTACAGGTGTTGTCACAGTAATGCTTAATTAGCTTTTATTATTAGCTACGATGTGGCAACTAAATGCAACTACAAACTGCACATCTTACTCGTAATCCAAAAACAAGTTTCCTCATTCCCGTTCAGCTATTTCCTGTTCCCTTTAATTGTTGCTGTTGTTGTTGCTGTTGCTGTTGGCGCCTATTGGTGCGGCGTTTAGGCGCAATTAGCGAACGCCTTCAGGCGCCAGCTAGTAAATAAAAATGTCTACTGTGGCATGTGTAGGTGACTGCCTGCCACTGGGAATGGGCCAAGATCTCTGGTAGTTCTTGGTTCTTGGAGGTGGGGCATTAGCATTCCAGATTGTCGTCAGAGTGTCGCGACTGTCGCATCCTGCCAAGCGCTGAACTGACAGGCCAAAGGAATGTTGTCCTGTCAGGACTTGTACAAAGTTAATATCCATAGAACAGGGTATTCAGATTAAGACGTATTGCAGTAGGACGTTACCGACTGCATTATACTAGTTCACGGTCTTAATTGTTTTTGGTAATTGTCATTTTCATATTTTATAAAATTAAAAATTGCATATCTCTCAGATCCTGAAAAGATATATATTTGTGCACTCGTAAGGATCGGGACTATCAACTGTCATTCAAATTTGCCCTTTCGAAATTCGCACCATTTTTGATAAAAGTCATAATAAAATCATATAAACATAATCAATCATCATAAAATCGTACATTTTTCCAAAAAAAGCAAAAATTGTAAAATTCAAAATTTTGAATTTACATCGATTCTTTGGACTTTTTAGAGAAGAATGATATATATCTTTCCGAAATCGGACTGCAAATGGTCATATAGTCATTTAAGGCCTTTTACAAGAACTAAAACTCGCATATCTCGGGCAGAAAAGGTCATATCATCGAATGTTATACCTTTTTGGACTCGTACGGGTCAGGATTATCGATTGGCATTAAAAAGTGTCCATCCTAAATTTTGACCATTTTTGACAAAAATCACAAGGGGTAACATCACAAAATTTGCCAAAAAAGCGAAATTTTTAAAATGAAAAAGTTTAAATGGGGATCGATTCTATAGACTTATACGAGTCGAAGGAGGTATATCTTTTTGAAATCGGACTGTATATGACCGAGATATAGTCATTTTAAATTTATACAAATCGAGTTGGATTTTCGTGCCAGCCCAAAATTATGCAACGCCAAATATACGTACGTAAACCTTAACAGAATACTCTCTGTTAATATACAGCCGTTGTTTTTTATTGTAGCACCTAAAAGTATGTAAGGTTTTTATTCGTGTTCGCTTTATATAAAGTTTTCTACAATAAAATCATAATCTGGGGCAGATGAGATTATATCTTATATTATATAATCTTTAGACTCGTACGAATAAGGGCAATCGATTGCACATTAAAATTTTTAATAATTTATAATAATATTTTATATTCTAATTATTGACGAAATTCGATAAAATTGCAAGAAATAATTATTGCTATAGTATATTATTAGGCTTAATATGAAAATATCTTTTAAAATTAAGTGTGAGATTTATTTTTAAAAATTAAATTAAATTACCCAGAACAATTATATTAATATAAGTACAACACATAGTCTTTTATCCAATAAAAATCGTAAGATTTATACATAATCATATATGAAAGGCTGATCACGTTCATTTTATATGTTTATTATTTTCAATATAATCAGATTGATAAAAACGCATCGCGTAGATTTGATATTTTTATTATTTAGAAGACTAATTGGGGAAATGACTAAAATATGTTTCTATATATCTGACATCAATGTGAAAATCCCAATTTATGTATTTTATGAGTGTACGATATTTGTGAATTTATTTTTATTTGGCTAGAGAGAACGTGTTGAGGTCAGCCCCGATTGTTTATGCAATTGAGATTGAAATTGAAATAAGTACGTACGCACAGTGGCTGCAAATAACACAAACAAAATGTGAATTTTAATGAAGCGCAGAATATTCTACGCATTTTTTTTAAATTTTACTAGTTAAAATCGATGTTACGATTTTTTTTAAATCACTCAATTCTTACCTTTGCTTGAGTGCCGGAAGTGAATATTGCGTATACGAGATGTGAGCAATCGCAGGCCAATTTCTCATTGCCTGCCGTTGGCGCTGAAATAGCCGAAAGGCCTTTTTGTAGACATGTTGAAAATGACGGTCAAGGTTGGTGCCAACACAGCACTTGCCACACGGCACGAACTACGCACCGCGCAAAAGCGACGATGAGTTTCAATGAGACATTTTTAGCCAGCCCAAGGATAACGCGCAGTGTGCCAAAAGCGAGACGCATGTCAAGGTCAGCGACAAGATTCGCCACAAGTGGCAGGCAACGAGCAACAGCTCAATTTGGTGGCTATGACAGCTAATCACGGGCACACACAGTTCAATGCACACCGTATACCCAGTCACGGATCGGATCGGATCGGATCGGGTTATGTCATCAACAATCCCAGCAGAGTTATATCTGGTAAATTTAGTAAATTGATTTATGACTGCTGTTTGTTGGCAGCTCCAATATCGTTTAATTAACAATGTTTATAAATAGGACCCCCTTTTGGGCTTGAACCCTGCGCTCACAAAAATTTGAACTGATTTGAATTTTTGTGTTCTGAACCGGTTGCTCATTCAGCTTTCATTGCTCAGTTTTTGCTTTCATTTTCGAAATGAAATGTTTTGTTCCTGCTTGCAAAAACGCAATTAGCATAAATTGCTGCTAAATTTAGTGAGCGTACTTAAATGTAATTTAGCCGGAAGTTATATGTGCACATATATAATATGCATGTGTATCAAATAACTCTGATCTTCAATTAGCCCAAGCTGCAGCTAGCCAAATTTGCAGTTGGCTGCAGATTAAACCACATTAGAGTTATGCAAGCGGCACGCACAGCTTCCCATAGATACACACAGCTTATTTTTTTTTTTTTTTGGGTATATTCGTTGTGAATTTACTTATAGAGCTGGGAGCACACAGCTCCTTTGCCCACGCTTTGAGAAATGTGCGACAATTAGTTCAGCGCTTAAAAACGGGTTTCGGGCCCGCAAAACTTTGGCTTTTTCGAGTGGGCGGCGCAATGCGTGCGCAAGCCAACAAAAAACTTACAAAAAGCAAAAATATTGAAATATTTTAATAATAAAGCGAAGAAAAAAAAAATGAAACATGCGAATACCTTGGAACCACAAAAAAATCGCACACGCACGGCCAACGATTAAGATACCGAGTGCCGCAGAGTATAAAAAAGTACCTCAACTGCAGCTTTAAAAAAAATTGTTAAAAAACAACAGCAACAACAACAAATACCAATAGCGGGGCAACAATGCTAACGGCCGCTTTATGAACAATTACGAGCGTCTGAAACGGGCAACGGACCACTGGACAGTGGACAGTACTGGACAGTGCTTGTTGTGTGTGTTGCATGCGTCACGCGTCCACAAGATTTTTGCCCGGCTCGTGTGTGTCACTGCACAAATAATTATTAACGCTCATAAATGCGCATTTGCGAATCGATAATCAAATTTGAATTCAAATCGAGTTTTTGATATTTCAACAATTTCGCTTTCACACACATACACATTGTATCTCTAGCTAAAGTATCTGTATCTTTTATATTGTTGGCCTAGTTACCTTCGCCTCGAACGGTTCTCGAGTGGCGACGCTTGAGCTGCCAATTTTTTTTTTTTTTTTGCTTTCAATTTTGGCAGTTACGTAATCTTTCACATAGACCATGAGTTGGCATTATTTGTGGCACACAGATTTTGGAGTTAGGGCCAACCTTGTGGATGCTTCTTTTCAAGTTCAGCTTTTAAAGAAGAAACGTTTTTTAATAATATACACATATATATATATATTTGCAAAGTTTTACAATATGTTTTACAGTTAAGCAGCTAATAAGAATAGTTGATACATATTTATTTATATATTTATAATAATAGTTAAGTTTTTATTTAATTGGCACCTAATTAAACACATAAATTAACATTTATGTTTGCACAAAAGAAGAACAAATTAAAAGCTAAAAATGAAAAATATTTGTATTCTCTCCTGTAATAAACCGTTTTGCTGTTTCCTCGCAAGGACAACCAAGTTTCTTAAGCCTAAAACACATATTTTATTATTAAACTAGCTAAAACAGAAACTTAAAAAAAAATCAAAAAAAACAAAAAAACGAAAACAAAAGCAAAACAAAATTCAAAATTAACATTGAAAAATTATTTAAATTTTGGTGAAAGTAGAAAATGTGGCATTTCTGTTATTAACCTAATAAACAAAATGTGTATTCTATAAACCTGAGACTCTAATTAAGTTGATTATTTCTTGCAGTGTAGAGCAGCTGAAGTTTTGCAATAACTTTAATTACACTTTAAATATGGCCAAATAAGCTAGTTAAATTAATTTTACTTTGTTGAACGAAATATAATTAATTCAGGTAAAATTAAATACTCATATTAAATATTAATCTTATATCTAAAACTAAAACTAATTTGAAAAATTCAAAAATGTTGTCACTCAAACTTGAATTGAAATTTAAAAATAATAAACAAACTATTTACTGGCAGTGTATTTTGATAGCTAATATTGCATTAATTTTCAGTAAAAAGTAGTTGCACAGTGGGGCAAGTGCAAGAGAAATGCCGCATTTTCTACTCGCAAACCAAGCGATTAAATTGGGTAAAAACTTACGAACTAAAAATTCGTTAATTTGTTGATGTTGTTTATGCCCAGCTGGGCTAAGGGGCGTAGACATAGGCGTGGGCGTGGGCGTGGTTCTGGTTTGTGGACAGGTGGACAGCATCACAGTGTACAGCCATAAAAGTAATTTCACAATTAAAAAACAACAAAAAAAGTTACCCACTAAAATTAGTTAACAATGCCAACAATCGCAATCCTAGTTCACTGGCGATATCGTCTGTCCGAATTTGCGGGCACGCTGTCCGAATCCCTTGCTGCCATCGGGTCCCATCGGGGTGCGCACCAAACTCTCCGCGGTCCGTTGGGCAAACGAGCCGGATCGGGAGCGCGGCGAACCGTCGAGGAAGCTGCCCGTCCGGGATCGCGGCTGTCCGTCGTAGTCGCTGCCGCTGCCGCCGTGCTTATAGCCGCTCAAGAAGCTGCCGGTGCGCGAGCGCGGCGATCCCTCGAAGCCCTCCGAGCCGAAGGAGCAGCGGCGATCGTAGCCGGAGTCGGTGGAGATCCGGCGCCCGCCAATGTACTGGGCATTGTCGTAGGCGGCCAACTTGCTGCTCAGCTGCTGGAAGCCGTTCGAGTAGCGACGCGGCCACACCTGATACCCACCGCCGCCTCCACCAACCAGCTGATCCGGCTCCCGCTCCCGCTCCCGCTCGCGCTCCACATTGAAATCGTTGGAGGGGCGGCGATAGAAGCCGTTGCCATCGCTGGCATTGGAGAAGCTGCGCTCGAACTGCATCGAGCCGTTGGAGTAGCGACGCTCCCCGTTGCCCGGACAGCTGCCGTTGGAGCAGACGGAGCTCTTGCGATACGCCTCCGACTGGCCAAAGTCCGAGACGCGGCGCGCGCACGGACAGCTCTCCGAGCAGTTGGAGTCGCGTCGCTGCGGCGCGCCCGTCTCCGAGCAGTTGCTCGCACGGCGCGACATCGTCGCCTCATTCCCAAAGTTCTGCTCGGAGCAGTTGGAGAGGCGACGCTGCAGGCTGCTAATTGCCGGCGGATTGCCGCTGCTGCTGCTGCCCGGAGCAGCGGCGGGCGGCGTCGCGGGCTCGCCCAAGGCAGCCGCCGTATTGGCCGAGATGGTGGACGTATTGCTGTAGCGCCTGGGCGCATAGCCGAAAAAACCCGGAGACGTCGGTGGCTGTTGCTCCAAGCCAATGCTGCCACGTGGCTGATAGTGCTGATAGCCATGTCCATGGCCATGATAGGCAGCTGCCTGATGCTGATGCTGATGCTGATGCAGCTGCTGCTGCTGTTGATAGTAGCTCGGCTGGAAGTCCGAGTTGTTGCGCTTCAGCTTGAAGCGCAAATCGTGCATGGGCTCGTGGCTGGGCAGGCCGGAGAAGCTGCCGCCGCGCGTCCGCTCGCAGTTGGGATCACTGTAGTAGCGGTAGTTCTCCACCATGCGGGCGACGGGCGCCGCCAGCTGGATGACCGCGGTCGCCTTTTTGCCCGTCTTCTTCTTGGGCGCCACCATCTCGTAGACGTGGAACGGCCCGGCCAGATGGAGGGCCTCCCGTGCCGATGAGGATTCGAGGTACTCGACCAGGGCGCACTCCTTCTGCTGCAGCTCCGGATACTTGTTCATGAACTGGCGCACATCCACGGGTATCGCCATGCCCGGCTTGAGGATGCGTATCAGAGCGATTTCGCCGCACTTCGAGAACAGATCGGAGACCTTCTCGATGCTCAGCTTGTCCAGCGGCAGGTCGCAGGCGACAATGGTGCGCGAGGGCATCGTCTCATCGAAGCTGGGCAACGGCTCCAGCCGCCTAACCTTGGTGCCCTGTTCGTTCAGCTCGATGCGGCGCGACTTGCGACGCACTGCGTCCCCGACCACCTTCCACTCGCGGGTCAGCTGGCGCACCCGCTTGAAGCTGGACACCAGCTTCAGGCTGACGAAGCCCTCCTTGTTGCGGCGCACGTGCTTCAGCAGGAACGCGTCCTTTAAAATGCTCTCGTTCGAGAAGTAAAACTCAACGGCGTCCGCAATTTCCGCGGCCAGCTCATCGCTGGGCACCATCGCCGGGTCCAGCGTGTCAATCTCATTCACCGCCAGCTCCGCCGGCTGCTCCGCCTTGGGCTGCTCCTCCTCCTCGGCGGGCTTCTTGAGGCTGAGGAACGAACGGTGACCACGACGCGCTTCCATCACTGGTGAATTTTGAGGCGCGACCGCCGGCGGCGGCGATGTGTTCATTGTGAAATTGGGATGCAAATAGATGTTGTCCATTTGGTGTTTCCTGAACTTCTCCAGATTGGCTTCGCTCAGAGGCACCGCTGGCGGCGTTGCTTGTTCCTCGAGCGGTGCCGGCTCCGGTTCATGCATGATGTGATTGTCGACGGCCAGCGGCTTCAGCTCATCGTCCTCCTCGGACTCCTCGGAGTCGCCAATGGACGAGCCCATGCCCACATCCAGCAGCTTGTCATCGCTCGGCGTCGACGGCGGCGGCGGCGACATGGGCGGCGCACTCGGACTAGTTGGCGCATCCTCGGAGCCCGAGCCGAACTGCGAGTCCAGCGACTCCATCTGATGCAGCAGCGCCTGCGCCGAGCGCCGAGCGTGCAAACGCAGCAGCTTCGAGGGCAGCGACGAGGACAGTGGGACCACAGCCTGAGAGCTGCAGCAGGGCTGCTCCTCCTCCATTTCGGCCAGCTTTGTTAGCTGATTCATCGGGGGCTTCATGACCGGCACGGCTGTCAGTATGGGCCGGACCGGACTGACGACAAAGGTGTGTCCAAGCGGCGCCTTCACCTCGTAGCTCGTGCTCGAACTGGGATTGGGATTGGGATTCGGATTCGAGTTGGAGTTGGCCTGTTCGCTCATTTTTGCTCTGAGCGTTGCGCACTCCAGCAAAAGCAGCTGAAAACTATTTGATTTTGATTTCTGACGCTCAAAGCACAAATTGCGTTAGCTGTATCTGCAATTGTATCTCAATCTGTATCTGTATCTGTATCTGTGTATCTTTAGCTCTATCTCTTTTAAGCTCTCAAGCTGCTGTTGTTGTTGCTGGGGCAAATTTCACTTTCACTTTCAAGTTCAGCTCCAGTGGTGCACTTACATTTGGCAGTCAGTGTGTGCATTTACGCTCTGCTTTGGGCGTTCATTGAACGTCAGCTGTTTGTTGTTGTTGTTGTTGTTGTTGGCTTGATTTTGCGTAATTCTGCAGCCTGCGTTGAACGTGCTTCGAATTCTAACTGAATTTGGCTTTTAGGTTTTAGCCAGGTAGCTGCTTCTTTTTTGTTTTCTAGGCCGCGCTTGACACCGACACCATTTGATAGTCGTTAAAAATACGCACGACACCGCAACAATCTGTTGTTGTTGTTGTTATTGTTTAAATAAATTGTTATAAAATTTTAAATTTACTATTTCGTATGCATTTGGGTTTTATTTTGATTTGTTGTTGTTGTTATTCCAGTTGTACAATTGTTGCCCGTGCGCGTTTCCTAATTATTTCCGTTTACTTGAGGGTGTTGGCCAAGTGTTGTAGTTGTTATTGTTGTTGTTGCTGTTTTTTTATGTTTTTTTTTTTTGTTGATCCGTTTTGTACGCGAGTTCATGCAACGCTGCAACGCGGAGATAGACTGAAATTGCAAATTGATTTGAGGTCGGTTAAATACCCTCTGCTTTCGTTTAATTTTTTGCTTTTTTATTTTGGTTTTTTTGCTCGCCGTATTTACAGCGACTGCCGGCGGCAGCGACGCCAGCAGCGGCAGCGGCAGCGACGGCGAGCGTTATTGAGCGGTCCAAGTACGCACGAAACAGCCGATAACAACAACAACGACAGCAACAACAACGACAGCAACAACAACAAAGCTGAGAGACAGCGGCGTCGACTGCGCAGCCAGCGGCGACAACTTATTGGCAACAGAGCAGAGGCAGAGCAGCAGCAGCCACACACGAAACTTGTTGCGTTGGCAACAAAAACAACAACAACAACATGAACAACAGCAACAGCAACAGCAACATTCGCTCAGTGCATTTGTCAGCCTGCGTTGTTGTTGCGTATTTTGCATTTCATTTCTTATAAATTGTTCTGGCAAGATACAGCTACACACACACACACACACACACACACGCACACTTGCGAGGTGCTTCCGATTTATTTATTTTGCAAATTTAATTTTTATTTTCATTTTGTATTTGCTTCTCTTCACAGCTCGTTTGCATTGAAATGCTCGCATTGCTCATACGCAACGTTCGCCGCGACGCGACGCGAAGCGAAAAATTGGGAAAGTGCTTCAGTTTATTTAGTTGTTGTGCGCTCTCATTGTTGTTGTTGCCGTTTGTCGATCTGGCGACCTTGTTGCATCCAATTTGCTGTCAAACAAATTGCAATGCAACATGCAAGTCCAGCATGCTAAAAATTATCTATGGGGAAACAGGAAGCGTCGCACAAATGACAATTCGTTGAGGGTTAGGAAATGAGCAGCCACTAATGGAACGTGCATTTCGTCAGTTAGGCTGCACTCGACTGGGCTGGGCTGGGTTGGCCAGGAAGGAAGTCTTCCGAGAAGTTTAAAATCACTTTCAATGTCAATCATTAATAAGCAAAATAATTGATATATTCAAAAACAATTAAACATATTATTTTAAAAATTATTATTATTGCAAGTGTCATAAATCAATAAATATTTTACTGTCACGGGACAATAAATAAGTACATATTAAATTTTAATAAAATATTAATTATTATAAATAAAGCATATTTGTTTGCATAAATAAGTTTGTTGAAAAGTAAATTTCACTAAAATTGTTTAAAAATATATAAAAATATATATTTTTTCCATTAAAATATTAATTATTATAAATAAAGCATATTTGTTTGCATAAATAAACAATTTGAAAAGTAAATTTCTATAAAATTGTTTAAAAATATAAACAAATGTATTTTTTAGTTTTATATCTATCTTAAAATGTATACTTGGCGTATTTCATATTTTTTAATGATTGTTATTTGAATGCATATGTTAATTTTCGACTTTCACAACTGTTTTTGCAACAAGGTTATAAATTTGTTAAACTAGGCACTTTGCCATATGGCAATTAAACGATTTTAACGATGCAAATAATAATTTGCAACAAAATCCGATGCCTCTTCATAGCTGCGCCTCCCACATGCAATTTTCTTGCCAAGTGCAAGTTCAAGAACAGTTGCATTGTGAGGTGCCTCCCCGTTCATGGGGCAAGTGTGAAATTTTCCGTCACTATTGCATGCTAATCCTTTTAGTGGCTTGCTTGGTAACACATTTATGAAACGTTGTCAACGTGGTTGCATCAGTTGCCCCGTCAAGGTGGCGTCGACTTTTTGTTTATTCAATGCACTGATAAAAAATTATACAATCTGAGAGAGTGCGACAAGCGTTTGCAATCCAATTACGAAAGAACTCTTTAAACGTAATTTGGGCTAATGGGGCGTATGCTTGATGCTAGATTTCGACTGCTGTTGGTCGATAAGGTCAGCTGTCCATTAATTGGCAATTGACGACAGGCATTTGCGGCCCATTTGATTTCGAGTAGTCATACAATTTGATTTGCCAACAAGTAAATTATGATTTTTAAAAAACAAGCCAAACAGTGAAATAAACAAAAACCAAAAAGACAAAAAAACAACAAAATACAAAATACAATAGCAAAATAACCTTGC
The DNA here is from genome assembly GCA_004143825.1 of Drosophila micromelanica. NCBI lineage: Eukaryota > Metazoa > Arthropoda > Insecta > Diptera > Drosophilidae > Drosophila > Drosophila micromelanica. Next base: position 16,292 of record SCDY01001438.1, read on the forward strand.
GGTAAAAGAAACAACAAAAGCCAAAAAACCAAAAATTCAAGTATTTCTGTTTAGCTAGAAAACAAAACAAATGATTTATTTATTTAAAAAAAAAAATAATAATAATATATTATGATTTTTGCAATTTGTTGCTTGTCGCGACGGCAGCCTCCAAAATAAGAAAAAAAAGAAGAAAAAGGGCGTGTCAATCAAAATGTACCACAGACATAATCTGCAATCTTTGCCAACAAAGCTGGAAATTAAACCAGGAAGTTGCCAAATTGTGTTTTTTTTCTGTTTTTTTGCATTAGGGTAGGTCACAGCTACTTGGTGCCAGACTTTTTGGCCTAGTCAAAATTTGTTGCCTGCTTGTGGAACATAGCAAAAAAAAAATATCTACTTCAATTGGGTCTAAAAGGCACTTTAGCTGTGAGTACGCTGCATTGTTGGCCATGCCTGTTGTTGTTGTTGACGCATTTATTTGCTTTTATTTAACGTTTATTTACTTTTTGCTGTTGTTGTTGTTGCTATGCCTCCACTCTTTGAAGCTGTTGCCCAGGGTCATCCAGGCTGCTGTCGATCTGCTTATGATCAGCGCTCTGAGCATTATAATTATTATTACTTATTGCTTTTATTGTTGCTGCTGCTGCTGATATGTTATTGCAGCAGCTGCTTTACACTCTAATTTTTTTCGCTGCTGTTTGTCCTTCTGTTGACATTTTGCACGCGTCGCGCTTTTGGCAATTGATCACTTGAGCCTACGCAAAGCGAATCAAAGCGAATCGAATCGAGGTAGGTGGCGGCTGAAGCTGCTCACAAGCTGGTTAGCAGTTTGTTTAATAACAATCGTAAATAAATTAACCAAGATTGCGTATTTAGGGAATAACCGCAACTGCAGCAACAAGTAAATAATTTGTATACCCAATATAATGATGATTAAAAAATTAACCAGAACCGCAACGAACCATTTTAATATTAGTATTATTTTTTTTGAAAGTATAAACACAAACATTTTTGTACATTTTTTAATTGTAATGTAATTTAAAAAGGACAGCGAACTGCGGTTTACATGGAAGCAAACACTGGACAAACGAGTTTGAGGCAAAAAAATATATATATATATATCCTAACTAAAATTTACTTTTTAAGCAAGTAAGGTATAAATTATATATTTTCTCCTTAACATATTTTTATGTATTCCAGAGCAGACTTCAACTTATTGTTTTTGTCATATAAGTGTTTACATAATTTATAGATGTAATATATTTTATATATAGCTTGTGAATCAGCAACAGCTCATTAGATTGCATGACAGGTAAACGTCATGAGGCCATAACTAGGCCCAAAATGACACTACGGATTACCACACAAAAAGGAAAATAAATAAAAACAACAATAATAATAATATTAATAATATATTAAAAATGACGCTGTTCACCTCAAGTTCAATGTTAAAAACAGAAAAGTTGTTATTATAGCCAAAAACGTTACCAACTCAAGCTTTGAGATTATGCGATTAATAATGGTTGAATTAATCGACAGCTAAAAATTGGGTCATGAGAACAACGGGGTAGAAAACAGGGATTGGTTGCATAATCGAGAACATTTAAACAGGTTCGGTTTAGTTCAGAGGACTCTGTTGAGCTGCAGCCAAGGTCATTGCAACCTTGAGGCTTTGTCTGGCCACAAGTTGCAAGTTGCAATCACCACCTGCATTAAGCGGCAGCTTCCACTTGAACCGGTTGAGGTTGCAGGTTGCCTGCGCCCAAGTTTCGGCACTTCATTAATGAAGCCTCTCAGACAACGTCGTTGGCTTGACCTTGACAGACCCCAGGCACAATTTATTGTATTGTAATCAGAAAGCGCGCACTGCTGGCCAGGAAGCCAGCCGATGATGTTAACTGGTGGCTGTTGGCTGGTGGCACTGGCACTGGCAGATTGATCTGCGTGTGTGTGGAACAGGTTGTCTGGCCGGGTTGGCTGACTGCAGTTGACCTCCACAATTGGCGTTACATATTTTTTCCTTTTCATTTTTTTTTTTGAGTACATTTTATTTACTTTTAACGCACGCTTTTAATTAAAAGTTTGCCGTTCAATTATGTTGAAAAATTGCAAGTGCAACGCCTCGCAACTCTTTCTCTCCCCCTCCCTCCTCTCTCTCTCGCTCTCTGTCTCTTTCTCGCTCTCCCTCAGCCAGCGACAGAATTGGGTTACATATGTCAAGCAGGCAGTACGAGAACACAGCCCCATAAAACACGCTTTAGGCCTATGTAGAACTGGGCCCGGCTCGCAATTTTTAAAAAGCCAACTGAAAATTGTTGTGCAATTAAAATCACATTTTGGGCCCGCAAACGTTTTGTGAATGGCACGCAGAGACGGGACTGGCCACACTGTTGTTTGGTGCGTGTTGTGCGTGTGTGTGTGTGTGTGTGTTATGTGTGTGGGTTGGTCTCGGTATGTGCAAAATGTTATGGCCATAATGAAAGACATGGCAATAATGTAAAGCACATTTCAAGCACTTTAAACTGTTAACATTTATGGGCTGACAGTTTTCGTTAAAAGTGTTACCAAATTGCGTAATCACAAGCAGTGCTGCCACTATGTGAAAAGTGCTGCCCATCTTGTGATGTAAGCAAAAGTAAGAGACAATAGAAAAATTCAAACCTGATAATGAGTTAAATAAATATCAGTTAGTTATAAAATAACATGAATAAATATTTTGCAAGTTCAAAATTTACTCAGCTATGCTCATTTAACACTACAGTTAGAAGTTAAATGTATAATTGCTTAATAACATTTCAATTTAATTAAACCTTAGGTAAACTCTATTCACATTGAACAATTGTTTATTTTGCAATTAGGCTATTTAAATTCCAATTGCACGCAAGTTTTCTAGAAAAAATCAATTTAAAAGCAACGGAAATTGCTAGAAATGTTTACCAAGAAAAAAAAACAACAAATAACAAACTAAGGACAAGTTCAATGAAACATAAACAAAAGCAAATTAATAAATGAAAACTGAGTAAACTTTGATTTTGAATTGAATTTGAAGTTATTCAATTTGAATAAGTCTTTGCGCTTAGTTTCTTATCGGGTGCATCAACTTTAGATTTGCATTGTCCGGTTTGTTGCGTGACACATGCTGTTGTTGTTTGTTGTTGTTGTTGTTGGCTGCATCGTGATTAATCTGCATATACATAGAGCTCCGTGCGGCCTTCTAAATTCGCGACATTAAATTATGCGCCTAGGCCTATTATTTTATGCATTTGATAAATTGACAAACGGGCCGTTAAACATTTTGCTTAGCCGCTCACTTTTTACAATGTTGTTGTTGTTGCAGTTGTTGTTATTCTGCTTGTTCTTGTTGTTGTTGTAATTGGTGCTGCTGCAGTGAAAATCCACTCACAATGCGTGCCAAGTTTGTCGCTGCCCCTCCCCCGTCTGCCGCCCCTCCTCTATCCAAACTAGCTGGCAACTTTCATACGTGAACTTTTCATAGTTATTGTTGTTGTTGTTTTTATGTTCATTGTCTGTCATTCGTTTTCAATGTCAAGGTTGCAATTGTGTGCATTTGTAATTAATTTATATAGCATTTATTGACTTTCAATTAGCTAAACGCGACAATATCGCGTCTGCTGCAGCTCGCATCCTTGTAGCCTACACAGCTAATCAAATACATATATGTGTATATATGCATATCTATGTGGGTCTGTTCTTAAGTGAATTAGCTGATAATAGTATATGGAGTGAAATTCAAAATGACGCCCACAAAAGCAAACGCAAATTTAGTTCATTAACAACAAAGAAAAACAGAACAAAATAACGAGAGCATGAAAATATTGAAGGTAATTTGTCGACGCTGACTGCACTTGCCAATAATAAATTCAATTCGCAAACGAGCATTTGCAGAGATCAAGAAAATAAAAAAAAATCATTGAACTCGCACCGCAATTTGACAAATTGCAAGCGATATTCAAATTGTGGTTTTGTGTCACCTTTTTTTTCTTTTTTGATTTTTGGAGGTGGAGCCGCAGCCGTCAAGGCTAACTGTGATACGCATAAATCATGGCACATGGACATGGCATAAATATGCCATATATAGTGCTCCTTTATCATTTACACAAATCACTTGAAAAGACAGTGTCAAAATTAGGCGCATTTATTACGCATACGCCACGTGGCCCTAGAATTGAATTGAATTATGTAAGAAGATTAGTTTAAAGTAATTTATGTGATGCCAATTATAGTCCGATAATATGCGGATAAATATTTATTTGTTTTTATAATAAATTTTTGTATGTCCACAAGCCAATTATTTTTAAGGATAACTTTCTGGCTTTTCTATATGATTTCTTCTATAAGTTTTTTTTTTTTTTGCATTGTGATTTAAACAACCAAATTTCCAATTTTGTTTGATATCAATCATTGTGCATTGTGATTCACTTGATCAACTGGTTAGCACTTGACTTTATATAGTCACGCCAGTCAACAGCAGCATCAGCATCGGCATCATCGGCATTAGAACTGCTGACCTCAAATGTCAATTGTTGCCAGTGAAATCGCAATTGCCAGCTTTTGTTTTGTTACCAACTTACATAGAACGAAACGAAAACAAGCGTTTCATGACTTATTGTTATATATCTGGTTGTGCTATTCACACAGATCTATCATAATTTTAACGGCACTTTGCAAAACAGCTGTTAATAGGCGACACAGCTGCCGCCCATAGATTCCCGCCCATTCACCAAGTTGTGTTTGACATTGCAAGACTATAAATAACATATAAAATCTAAAGACAATGCAAAACTCATTAATGCAATAGCAATAACAAAATATCCGTTAGTGCGGCCCAACCTCGTCTGGGGGTCTGTTAGATTAATTGCACATTGATTACAGACAATTGCAATGTCAACGAGCCGCGCAAACGGAAATACAAAACGCTAATCGCGCGCAAAACGCCAGCAAAACGCGACAAAGTCGCGCGTCCCCCGCCACCAATTGGAACAGCTAATGCGGAAGTAGCGCGCAACGAATGTGCGCCAGTGTGAGTAGGGGAAAGAGAGAGAGAGAGAGAGAAAACACGACGACCCAACAGAACTGTAAGGCACTTACCAGTTTCGGCAAGCTGAGAGCTGTCTCCTTGTGATCAGCGCTTAATTATATGAATGCTTTCTGCTCTTTTCATGCTGTTGGCATGGTTGCACGTTCCGCTGGGTATTCAATTGCAGCCCAATGCGAAGGCGAGAGCATCAGTGCCAGCGCATGTGCGCATGTTGTTGTTGCACAGATTACCAGTTGCCCAACCGAATTAAAAGGCACTGCACAGTGGCTATTCGTCACAAAGGCAGCGATCACCATTAATGTTTGTTTATATGAACAACTCACTGCTCTTTTCATGCTGTACGGCATGCTTTCTAGTTTAGCTGGGTGATCAAGTGCAGCTAAAGGCGAAGGCGAGAGAATCAGTGTCAGTGTTTGTTGTCCATTGTTGTTGCTAATATTACACAATTTACAGTAATAAAGTGGAAGCTGATAGCACAGTTTGTCTTTCAGCATAATTGTGAACTTTGATGCTATTTATTTTTCATTTTGCACTTCGGATTGGTTTTTTTTTTTGTTTTTCTGTTTTTAGTTACTTAAGTGTTTCAATAAATACTTATAGGCTATGCAAAACGTGTGTTACACACGGTCTTTAGGTTAGCAACTAAAATACAACTTCAACGGGGGAGGAGAGTGGCAGGGAAGTAGTGGACGATTAGCCGGCGACAGACAAGGAGTTTGGCCTCAGAGTTACGGCTACTGCACGCTAGGCGGCGGCACTCAAACAGCTCGAGGCGAGGCGCAGTGTGGCCAGCATAGGAACAAAATACTACAACTTCAGCTGCCGTTTGGCCTGCTGTTTCTCCTGTTTGAGTTCGCGCTGCTGCAGGAACTGGCGTCGTATATCGCTGGCGCGCATCTCCAGAATACAGTTTAGCTTGTTGCGTATCTGCTCGGCCGTGTGCACGTCCGTATCGAAGTCGTAGTGCTTGAAGCGAATATTGGACATGTGGGACAGGAGGCCAAAGGGCGAGCTGGAGCTGTGCGCTTGTTGGTGCCGCGGGCTGGCGGGCGAATGGGCGAGCCCAGCCGCACCGCCGGTGCCTGTGATCATCGTCGCGAGGCTGGCGGTGCTTGGTGCCGAGGTGCAGCTGCCGGACATGACGCTGGAAGAGTTCGATTTCAGCCAAATCCGCAGCAGCGCCTTCAGTTGCCGTTGCTCCACAATCTCGCAGTGCGCCACCAGATCAATGGGCGTCGACACTGGCTTCCTTTGCCCCCAGAACTTGGTGTGCTTATGCTGATCAATCTCGATGCGTTCGCCGGACACGGCGAGCGTTACGTCACACTTGAAGAATCGCTTATCAATGATGCTGACGCGATAAACCCGATGCATGGGTGCTTCCAGCATGTCGTTGTGGTTTAGCAGGCGCTGTTCATACTCCTTAACGTGGTCCAAGGGACTGTCATCGCCGCCGTCTCCACCGGCCGAGTCGGGCACGTCTCCGTTCAGATTGATGTTCTGAAGCGCACGCACTGCAGCATCCGCCATCGCCGCCTTGTCCTCCTCGGAGGTCATGGACTTGGTGCCCAGCTGGTTGTGATAGTCAATGCGCGTGACCGGCGCCAATGGGCGGCGCTCGGCCAGAGTTAAATGCGAGAAGCCAAACTTGGAGCACGGCTCACGATTGTCCAGCGGCGGAAAATCATCCATGTCATCGTTGTCCTCCGTCATATATAATGCATAGTGCTGCACTGACTTCAGCTGCACTGCATCTGGATACTGTAGGGTAGTTTTGTAGCAGACCAGGCCAATCACCTCGATGATCTTGGCCGTGGCCAGCACACAGATTTTGAGCGGATAATTGCGTTCCGGCTCGGGCAGCATATTAACATACACATTGATGCGCTTCGTGGGCATGCCCACCTGGGCGGTGCCATCGTACCTCGCGTATTCGATAAAACGATTTTGCGTCTGCTTGGGGCTTCTAGCCAACTGCTCCGTCAGCTTGCTCCTAACCCCACCGTCGGAAAGATCATCATCGCTTGTTTTCTCCTCTCGATTGACGGACTCCGCCGCCGCCGCCGCCGCCGCTGCAGCTGTAGTTAATTTTGAAGTCGAGGGCTTCTCTGTGGGCTGGACATTAAGCAGTTTGCGCTTGAAGAAATCTTTGCGCTCCGGTGGCATCGCCTCCTCGTTGTAGTTGACGCTTTTAATGCGCGCCGCCTTGCGCTTGGCTATGTCCAGTTTCTCCAGTTTTTGGGCGGTGTTCGAGCGAAATCGATGGGCGCCCACTTCGGGATACATTTGTATGTCAAACGAGTGCGTGGACATATCTAGATCCTCGTCATCGCTCAGATCCAGTCCCGGATAGCAAACAAAGTCCACTTCCTGCAGCGGCGGATCCACAATCCTGGGCGGCATCATGTGCTGCATGGGCGGAAACCATTGCGTGGGTGTGGCCGTATCTGGCGTTTTCGACATCGACTTGCGCTGCTGCGGCCCCTGGGCCGACCGCTTGCTGCGACTGTAGGGATCCCATTGGGTTGTGGCAGTTTGAAATTTCTTTAGGTAATGCTTGGGCATATCGTCGCTCAGCATTACCGTCTCGCATATGCCCGTGTCATCCGTGGATATGAACGAGTTGCGTATGTGCGAGAGCAGCCAGTGCTGGTTGGAATAGGTGGCCATTGCACTTGGTTCGTCTCTTTCTCACAAAACAAATAAAATTCTTAGTTATCTCTGCATTTGTGAGTGCCAGGAGTTGTGTTCCTTCTTAATTATTCTTCTTCTTCACTTTTCGCTTTAAACCAACACTAACAGCGATATGTGGGCACCCTAAATAGTTTAAATTTATCGAAATGTTGTTAACAGCGCGCAATTCGTTTCCTAGCCAAACATATGTATGTCAAGAGATTTTTCAGCTGCCTTGGATTTGATAAGAAATGAATTAATGAAATATATTTCTTATCAACGGCTTCTGATTTCAGGGAGAACAGCGAATTACATTCGGCTTTAAATTTAACATATGTATGTTACCTCACAAGATGCAACAGAGTCATAACAGAGCAGCTGCTGTTTAACTTTATCTATCAATTAACTCGTTCTTGCTAGAGCTATCGATAGATTATTGCTCTGCACAAGCAGCGACATTTTTAAATTTACTTGAAAGCATAGCATCCTCATTGTATTAAAAGCCTCTATAATGAATTGCAGTGCAATGAGTGTGGCAAAATTTTAAATTTGATTATGGCGGCAAACAGAGTATGCTTCTTCTTCATAATTTGTGACGTCGATGTCATAAGTCAAACGATAGTGTTGGATATAAATACAATATATCATGACTGCCAATATCAGCACAGTTACTAATAATGCAGTTAAATTGAGGTACTGATTATCAGCAATATGATTACAATAAATATTTAATATAAATAAATTGTAAAAAGCAAGTTATTTATACATTAAAATGTAGTATTTGGTAAAATTGTTAAACGAGCCGATATACACCACACATATCGCCTTATATCGATAGAACGATATATTGATATCTAGCTCACATCTCTACTACCATATGACTTTTCTACAAGACGCGAAAAAGTTACATAGAAATTAGACAATTCAAAGTAAGTTTTAGTACATTTGTACTCTTTATGGATCTGTTATTTCCAATAAGTACGATTCAGGACACAAAACCGCATCGGATCGATGTTGTAGCATCGCCAAAAATGGCGGGCATCTCGGTGGAATTCGATGAGACAGTGGTCAATCAGTTTAGCTGCAAACGCTGCGACCGCGTAAGTTTCACTCGGTTTAAGCGCATTTAATGTTATTTTCAAATGACTGACAATTGATACATTTTGCCTGCAGACGTTTAAAAGCAAACGCGATCAGACGCTGCATCGACAGGAGGTGCACAACCATAACAAAACTACCTATGAATGCAAACTGTGCGCCAAGAGTTTTTGCAACAGTGGCAATCTGGACCGCCATATGAAGGTGCACAACGATGTGCGTCCGTTCGTCTGTAACATATGCTCCAAGGCGTTTGCACAGGCGGTTAACCTGCAACGACACTTTGCCGTACACAGCGGCGAGCGTCCATATCAGTGCAACTTTTGCAACAAATCCTTCACGCAGCAAAGCAATATGAAACGCCACAAAATGACACACACGGGCGAGAAGCCGTTCCGGTGCCAACGCTGTGGCCGCTACTTCTCGCAACTGGTCAACCTCAAGAAGCACAAGCTGGGCCATCTAAATGCCAAGCCCTATCAGTGCAACTACTGCGAAAAAGGCTTCACACAGCTCTCCAATTTCAAGCGACATCTGCAATCGCATATTAAAGAAGGCGTCGATGTGGACGTGCCTGGTGCAATACAAGCGGCCACGGCACTAGCGCGTGAGCGTCTAGAGGCCGAGCAGAAACCGTAAGATATTCTCTGACAACTTCAAGTTGATTATTGTGCTGATTGCTCAACACTAATTCTTATTGCAGTAGTTTCTTCGAGTGCATGATCTGTCGTGCCATTTTTGAGACGTTTGGTGATTATGAGAAGCATGAGGGCAAGTGCCATGAGGACCATGAACGCTCCCAGATAGAGGTTAATCAAATGTCGCATATGCATGCAGACGACTACTTGCCTATGAAGTTTTCGGTGCCTGATCTGGATACGCACGAAATCATAATTGAGACTACACATTAAACACACACACACACCCACACACATACCCTGCATACAAACAACAAATTAAACATCCAAACAAGTGAGAGCGAACATATATGAAACATGCGTCTGCTACGTCAATAAATATGCAGGCCAACATATTTCTTCTTATAAATAAAAATGTAACACATACAAAATGGAATTGTAAATGTTTACGGGCAACTACATCAACATAGTTGCTAATTGTGTAAATTAAGCGTATCTGCAATGTTCAATTGCATTAAAAGCAGTAAAAAAAATTGAAACCTTTTAATGTAAAATCATGTGTGAAAATTTATTGCCCGTAAAGATTTAGGGCTTTAACTACTCGTCTATTATGTGATTTTATGGCTATATGATTTTAGCCATTTGATAATGGCACGTCATAAAGACCAAATGACAAAATTCTTCATGTGGAAGTTTTAAAACGTAGACGTGCCAATTGTCATTTTATCGGACAGCTATAAAATCTTGCAAATGTTCTTTTTTCTCGCTTTCACAAAGCTAACTTATCGGGCCGATTTTTCGCAATTGATTTTATACCCTGTAGTTAAATATTTCATGAAATTCAATTTTATAGAAAACTAATTTCAAGCCAGAAAACGCTTTTAAAGGAAATAGTCAGATCTAACATTTCAAAATATTGAAAATAAATAATTTTACAATTTACAATTAATTTAAAACCCAAATTAATTTTTTAACAAAGTTATACAGATCAATATAATTGTGGATTCTCAATGCCAAGTAAACTAATTAGTGTCACGTACTTGTTTACGTGGTTTGGGAACAGCTTTGATATTACACAGGATTATTTATCAAGATGCAATCTTTATTGCTCTGGGATGACAGTTCTACCTAAATGATGTTGCTCTGTGTGTTTCTCCTAGTTTTTGCTGTGTTCGCCTGGCAGTAAAGTCCGTAAATCAAACTATTATGCTGCCACTTTCTACCACCCCTGACGCCCCGTTAGGTCCATAATTTTCCATGCTCCCTTCGCACTCATCTTTTCGGTTTCGTCGTCGCCTGCGCGTCGTGTGTGCCTTCAATTGGCATTCAGTTGCTTAAATAGCCGCCCTAATGTCCGTCCAGACAAATGAACCACATTAATTATGACGGACCATGACATTTCATTATAAATTTCGTATGAAAACGCTTGGTTGCGTTTAAAAGCATCATCGACCACAGTTTCAGTTAGCTGCAAAAATCTCTTAAGCAATGCGCAAATAAATGCTTTTGTGTGTGTGTTTAAATTCAATTCGCTTGAATTCAATGAGCATATCGTCCAGCAATAACTTTCGCCCAGCTCTGAAGGTAGAGCCGTTTGGTGCTCTGTGTGTTTTACACACAACCAATATTTGCACATTCAGATTGTGCGGACTGAGGCGCACGCCCGCTGCTGGCAAATACGACGGAAATGCATCAGCATTTAGAGCACTGCAGCCCCATGCACGCTTACGTCATAGTTAATGCGTTGATGAGTTTTTACGCAGCGCTTAATTCGCGTCGCAAACCCATGCACAAACAAAATGGCGGCGAGGCGAAGCTGCTTTTAAAGCAGCGCCTGAAAGCAGGCAACACTTTTTTGCATTCTCTTTACAAGAGGATTTTTATGCTTTAATTTATTCTAAATGAATGTTCTGGCTATTCTTAAGATTATTAATTGACATCGTAAAGTTCTGGAATCCATAAACTTGTAAAATTTTTATCGATTCCCAGTTTAATTGCAGTTGGTCACGTAATAAATAAAAGTAATAAATAAGTTGGGGATTTTTATTTTAATTGCAGCTGCGCACACGCATTTCCATATAATATCAACTTTAGTTTTCAATTGCCTAATTTAATTAAAATCAGTTTGCTGCGGTACTAGTTGGTTTTCCACGTTTGAATTTCATTTTCATGCTGTAAATTTGATGATTGTTTTTCCCATTGCCATTTTGACCAATAGCCACGCCCCACGCTCGCTGACCAAATTGATTTGGGCAAATGTCCTGTCATCATCATTATCAGTTTGGCTGGAAAAGTGGGAATGTCACTTTGAAAAGCTGAACCGCAAAATAGACACGCAACACACAACAGAGGCAGTAAAATGAAGGCAAAGAAGGAATGAGCATGGAAACTGAAGCAGCTGTGGCTGCCAACATCATTTAGGTGTTAGTGGTTGCACATTATGGCCAGCTAGTAGCTGTTAACAGGAAACACCACATGTGCCTGGGTCCATTTGCCGGAGTCAAATGCTCGAGGACTCTCAAGTGCAGTTGCTGCTGTTGCAGTTGCAGTTGCATCTGCGGTTGCACTTTAATTCGCCATTAGAGCGACGGCAAATTGGCTTTGCCCAACGTAATTGAGTTTTATGTTGCCCGATGCGTGAACCCAACGGAAAAATGACACCAACAGCAGGAATTCAATAAACAATAATTACGTATACAGATACAACGGCAACTGCTAATGTAATGCAATGAAAGTTTATGACCGCCATATAAAGGTATATATACAAATGTAAATATCAAGCGATTTTCATGCGGAATTTGAATAAAAAAAAAAAAGAACAGATTTTCGTCACATTTATAAACAGATACGTGCATGTTTTGAGTGTATGTGTGCGTGTCTGTGTCATAAGCCAAATGAAGTCATTGCTAAGCTGTCATAGAAACTGTTTTTATATACCCCGCAGTCATAAAATTGGCTAAAGTTAATATAAGTTTAAAAATTTAATAAGCTAATTTTTAGTTAGTTTCATTTAAAGTATTATACCAAATATATTTGTATACAAATTGTTTAAGCAGTTTCTTTAAGCATAAATTTGTAATTACTTGATATTGGTTTACAGGCTATCTGCTAGCCGAGCAACTCTTTCGAACCAACCTAGTTTGTTACTATTTGATTATGTTTTGTATACTTGGCATGCCAGTCACAGCGGATGTTGTGAACGCTGAACGTGACACAGCCTAGGGAGGCATATAAACACACACACACACACACACACACACACACACACACACACACACACACACACACACACACACACACACACACACACACACACAGTAGTAGGAGCGCAATATGTAGATGTCTATTAAACACGCAAGTCGCTTAAACTAACGCGCTGCGTTCGAGCCAAACAACAGCGGCCTAGACAAGGTTAATTTGGAAATGGGCTCAAAGACAACATCGTGTTGTTGGCCTAACAACAGTTGGCAGTTGAGTTGTTAAGTGTTTGCTTGTTTAAACACACAGAACAACACACTGGCAACAACATAAAAGGTAATCAACTTGGCCGTCTACTCTTATTGTTATACGATGGCTTTAATAGCTTCTCAGCAGTCAAGGGCCAGTTGGTTAACTAAACATGGCAATCAGTGCCTTAGCCTTTAAGATAATCACTTTCTGTTTCCATTTCAGTCCCCAAATTTTGTTGGCTTTTGTTTTTGTGCTTTCGAGCAAAATGAAGATAAATGTTTGTTTGTATGCGAGGAGTCCTGAATTGGTCACAATTTATGCTTAGCCAACTAATGGAAATACTAGTTGGCCAGCTTGACAGGGCTTTAAAGCGTCAAGCTGCCTGCCATGGCCCCAATATCGAAATTACAAATGCAAATCAAATTGTCCGATCTGGTTGGTTCCGGTGCTGGACTGGACTGGATTCGCCTTTGGCTTGGCGCACCCAATCGCCAGCAGGGACCCGCCAGGATGTAAGAGTAATGCGCAGAATGTCAGGCATGCATAAATTATTGGGCGTGTGCTTGTTGTTGCTGTTGTTGTTGCTGCAGTTATTAAATGCATTTCATGTACAGAATTCAAGCTCTGACACAGTTTTGTAGTTTCAACAATAAGTAAACTGAAAATTGCCAAAGCAGCTACTTAAATGCACTCTGAATGCTATCCTAATGTCCTGTGCCAGGACATCAAAGAAACAATGCTCGTTTGACCCTCCTCTTAAGTAGAGTTGGACGCGTGTTTTCTGTTCTCAACAGAATTTTACACTATTTTTTTTTATAATTATTTCTTATTGCTGCTAAAAGCTTGTAAATACTCTGTTCTTAAGAGCGTACAGTGATGCTAAAAATATTAGGCACACATTTATGCTAACTTTTCTTATTTCTTATTTTTCCTTATTTTTATCCTGTCTCGAATATTCGGCACGCGACCCTCTCTAACAACAACTGTCGCTCGTTTGTTATATAAATAATAAATGTGGCTCCCAAAAGTATGCAACTGTTGAGCTCTTGTGTTTATTCACCATAGAGATTTGCACATAAAGCACGCAGCAGTCGAGTAGTCTCTCTCTTATATTCAACTCAGTTGCCTAAGTGCTGCAGGAATAAATTAGACAGCAAATCTGATGAACTGGCAGAGAAAGAGAGACAGTGAGAGAGAGAGAGAGAGACATGCCATATTGCAAAATTGCTAATAAACAATCTCTTATGTTGTACACATGTTTGGCATTTTATAATAATATATATATGTTGATTGCTTACAGCTAATCTCTGCTTTCTTGTCAGCTGCATTTGCAGCAACATTTTGCACTCTCATCCGCACAGCTGCTGCATGTTGCTCAAACCCCTTTTTATGCGTTCCGTATGGCTAGTAATTTGTTTCTATTGTTTGCTGGCTCTATGGTTAATTAATGCTGCTTGTCTGCAAGCGTCTAAGTTATTTCGTATGCATGCCAGGGCTTTTAATAACTAAAAACAATGTTATAAGCAGCATATGAAACTTCAACTGCGTCTTTGTCCTGCCACTCCCATCCCTACTTCCGATCCTGCAGCAGCAGCAACAGCAGTTGCTTTTGAACATAAAGTCAATTTGTAGTCGACAGTCCATTGTGTATGCAGCTGCATTGTATATAGCAAATTATGTTTATCAAGGCAAAGAAAAAGATGAAAGAACAACAAACGACAAAGTGACGAATATAAAAATACCCTCAGATACATTATATGTTATAAAGAACTTTAAACTTTGTTCCAGTTAATAATCTCTTTTTTACATGGTATTCCAATTGATAGTATATTATATAAGGGTTATAGAAAAATTCCTGTTAATTTGTTTATTTCGATTTAACATTTTCTAGGAATTATTCCATAAACCAGTTTTATCAAAAAACTTTCAAACTGAGTATATATATTTCTATATCCGTTATATAAGTATATATAAAAAATTGTATTTCTATAAATTGTCGCAGAATCCCTGACCGTATTAAAATGCCCCCAGCCGGGCGTGGTATTTTATTAGAAAACTCGCTGGGTCTTGCTGCAGCCATACGTATGCTCAATATTGCGCATACGCCCCGTGGAAATGCAGGAAAAGTTCAAGTTTTTCATTTGCACACAGAGAAAAAGTTGTAAAATTGACTCGGTAAATGTGTTATGATGCGTTTCAGTTGAATTTAAAAACTTTTGTTAAATGCTTAAACATCTATTGATTAATTTGAATGAGAATATGGCGTGTATAAATTGCCTAATCAAAAGCTGAATGGGGCCAACGCCCAAAGGTGCCAAAATGGGTAACCTTGACGCCAAGAAGCTGCCACACCCCATCCAGGAAACCCGGCCAGGAAACGCCCCCTGGCAACCTGTTCATATTGATTACCCGAAGCGATTGCGTTTGCCACAGATTTGCATTTAAAATGAACAAAATTTAATATGTATTCAAATACGTTTGCGGCATTCTGAAAATATCAAAGTTCTGCCCCACTGCGGGGAAAGTGTCCGTCCAGGACACAGATTCCTCTGGCTGGTTGCCATGGTGTACTAATTAGAAATGACTTACTGCGTATTAATGTGCCATTAAATGTTTCATTTGATTTGTTTTGGCTGTTATTAAAATTCAATTTCAAGTGTTTACGTTCTATTTCTGTGGCTGTTTACATGCAATTCATGAGACGACGGCTCTTTTTACCATAATTCGAAATAAATTTGTTACGCCCATTAAACGTGGAATACAAGGGATAATACAGAGCAATACATATGCGCTATTTGGAAGGGTGAGCTTAGAGCTTAGAGCCAAGATTTATGCCGCCGTAGCAGACTTTTATCTCTTTTTGGGTTGGCTTAAACATAAACAACAAGAGCGATAGCCAGCGCACGACTAGGCGATACCCTAAACACAGCGATATATCTAAATAATATATATAATAATAAATATAGTGCTAGTCTACAAATATGATAAAAAAAACTAGTCTTAAAATTTTTATTAATTTTATTGATGCTATTCTATGCTAAAGTATTTATGTTAAATGAACTCTCCCCAAATTCTTTACAAATATCGTTAAATAATATTATGGTGCATATTACAGAACAAAATACCTCGAATACCAAATCCCAAATCCAAATCCATTTTCTGGCGAAAATATCTGCAAAATTCCGATAAGTGGAAATGCACACATAGAACCATTTGACCCATTGTGCAATGAGGTGGCATATTCAAGTTTAGAACTACAACTTCTACTTCACTAAAATCACCCCTAAAACTGAAAACTTTACGGAGGACTCGCAAACTACTTGGCGTTGGCGCAGATGTGAGGTATGGCTAAGAATACACTCCACAAAAATTTAACAAAAATATTCAAATTTTAAAGAACATATCATCTAAATGTCTAACTTTTCAATTCACAGACAAAGTGATTGCCAAAGATACATTTTGATAATATAAATAAATTTTATTTAGGTATTCTCATAGGACGCAAATTTCCAAACGACTGAATTTATATCTATATATACTTTTATATTCCAATTTATTTTAAACGTGACTAAATTAAAGTAGTAAATTAAAAATAAGTACACAGAATCATAACGTCATATAAAGACGGACAGATGGACAGACGGATATGACTAAAACAACTCACCTTTTTGTTTAAATGAGGAATATATTTACTTTTTGGGGTCGTAGATGACTCCTTCAGCCTGTTACATAAATTTCCACAAAACCAATATACCCTCTCTTAACCATTTTCAATGGGTTTAGGGTATAAAAAGCATATGGGGAGCATCGGCTAGGTAAGCTGTTAGCACTTTTAGGCAGCTGCCAGCTGTAAACTGGCAAACATTTCAATTTTGGGGCCCGCAATTGTTGCCACATTTCGGCAACGGAAAACCGTGAGGCATTTTTTGGCAACACTCCACAAGTCATGGTGCGGCAAGCGTCTGGCTGATTGCCTCAAATAATTTACAGCAAGCATCAACTGACAGCAGCCAAAGGAGCATTCTCAGCTGTAGCTGACGTCCTGCTAAATGTGCTCCGTTAGGCAAGGAGAAAAGCCAGCGCTTAAATGTCGTATAAAAATATCAATTGCCGCAAATAATTTATAAAAAAAAAACCACATTTCATTTAAAAAAAATGTGGTTGGATTAAGCCAAAGTAAGAAATCTCAGCGGTTTTACGCATCAAACATTTTCAGCACAAATTCAAATTTGGACACGAGCTGCAGGATTTGAGAGTCTATTTGTGTCCTTTGAAGTTGTCCTGGGAATTGCGGGGGCACAAGCCACCATATGCGTGTTCTCTGCTCCATTTGGATCATTTATTATTAACGGCTGGTCAAGTTGAAATGCCGAATGCTGACAGGCGAGTTAATAAGATGCGGGCGCACTGATGAGAAACTATCCTGGGACTCGCATTTGATTGCTTGGGCAACTTTCAAGGCTGCGTAAAACAATGCGCCGGATAAAGTATTTTCTGTATTTTGACAAAGTTTCAGTAAGTAAATTTCCTAACTCTTTTTGCTTTTTCAGAAATGCGTAAATGAGACAAACATGCTAAATAGCTGCGCATATTTAACTTAGAAAAAATGTTGTACAAATTGTTGAACACGGGTGGCTGCAGTTGATGCTGTCACCAGCAACAACAACAACAACACAAAACAACAACTACAGTGGGGACTGAACAGCAAGGATGTAAACACTGTCAGGCTAGAGGAGAAGCAAAAGCAAATGATTTATATAGAATTTACAATAATTGAATGATACACAATAATAATACCCCTTAACTTCAATTTTTGATTTATGTTCATACTCAATTTTATTTTCTTAAATTAAATTTACAATTATTATAAATATTCTCTAAAACTTTACAGATACTTTATATTCATTCATTTGCATACAACCCATTTGGCACTTAACATACAGGGTATTTGGACAGAGAAAGTTTTGTTACAAATTTTCCAAATTAAAAGTTCCAGCACGGGGAATTGTTGGAGAGGCGCAGCGGAAAAGCTGCGCTGAGACCTAAAGACCGAGCCACCGAACCCCGGAAACTGAACCCAAGCCCCAAGCTCGAACCCCAGACGAGCACCCAGTCAATTCAACGCAGTCATGCAGTTAGGCAAACAAATTCACTGTGGGCGTGGCACTGCAGAGAGGGGGCTTTTTGGGCTTTGTTCGTGTTTTTGTCTCTTGGCGTTGAAAATGGCGCCGCTTTCCATCAAAACTGGATCTGGATTTATGCCGCCACTCGTTTCCTCTACGGTCTATGCATTTTTTATGGCCAAAAGTTGCAGCTTTGTCGATTTGTTTGTATCACAGCCAATTGACGATATTAATTGCACAAAAAAAAAATATTTTTAGCAATTTCATGTCAAATATTTAACTGCAATTTGCATATTTAATTTGTATGTGAGCCCATTAACGTGTATTTAATGAGCTTAAATTGAAAATGCGGCAACTGCAAATTAAATGAGCGCGAAAATGAATGAAATTCTCGGTAAATATGTAACTTAATTGTTTACTCCTGGTTAATTGAAACAAACATTAATTTCATTTACATTTTGTTGGAAGTCATGTAAATATATGAAAATTTGTATATCGTTTTAATATGTCTAAATAATTTGATTTCTAAAACAATATATATTTAAATTAACTCGTGCTTGGAAACACCTATTAAATCGCATATGAGCTAATTCTTAAGTTCATATTTAAAAAATAATAGACACAGATAATTATCTTGCTTTTGTTACATTTTCAGAACTTTCTTTTGTTATGGTTCCTAAAATAGCACAAAGAACAGCTTCAGCAGAAAACTTTCTTACTGAATAAAGATGCAAGAGAACAAATTTCAAAAGCCTAGCGGCTAAAGCTTAAGGCGCCCATCTTAAGTTTCAGTTCCAAGCACACTTGTGACAGGTAGGAACAGGAAATGAAAAAGCAAACATATATACAGAGATCATAATTCTATGTAAAAAGAACTCAACTTGTAAAAGCACAAGCCACAAGGGTGCAGAAGAACATTCAAATCCCGCACGAGCAACTTTTTTACAAGTGTCCTGCCACTCCTCCAACGGTCCCATGGCCAATATGCAATGACAATGCCAGAACAGCTAAAACCGTCTGTCCTGGCCACAATTCACGTTGACTGACTGCCAGTTCTGGGTCAAGTCGATGTTGCCAGCAACTGCAACGGATGCCAACGTCAAGGCCAAACACTTTATCAAAAATGGAGAGCGCATAAATCAAAAAATGCCTCGCAGCAGTTGCGCAAACTGACAATCCCAAAAATGCAATCAATGTTCGATGGTTTAAGCCATTAAAAATGCCTGGTTAAGCAACTGATTGTTCCGAGTGCAAAACGTTCAATTCTGATTTGTGGCCAGCGACACTTTAAAATTATGAAAAAACAATGTTTCAAAATTATTATATGGCGGAGTAATAAATTATACAAGAAATTAACATTAATATTATGTGAACTGTTGAGAAGAAATGTTGTTATTTAATTCGTTTTTCTTTTATAACTATGTTTACTTGAACAAAATCAATTTAATATGCTTTCCATTGAACTGTGAAATTTAATTAGTATTAATCGAGACACATCAGTGATTAATGAAGATGCAAAATTAAATATAATTTGGTAACCAAGTAACATTCAATTAGCTAGCAAAAAAAGGACACACATTCTTTTATATTTTATGTAATTGATATACACAAGTGAACCTAACAACCAAATTCTCTGATAAACAGGTAAAGTACCTTTTCAATAAGCTGTAATTAAATTGGCTTCGTTTTTTGGCTTCAAGAAACTCATGTTCAACTTAGTTGAAAGGATGAAATCCCAGATTGGCATTTGGGTTTCTAGTAAACAACTAGAAATTACTTTGCGCTTTTGACAAAGGGAAACCGAAAAAGTTTTTTTGCTACAGTTGCCTGTCAGCTGCACAAACACACCCACACACACACACACACATGTATTTAATACTTTTTTGTCTGTTTTTTACATTTTACCGTCTCGCACAAAGGGGCCTCCAATTTGGCCAGTTGAAAGTTCTCAATTTGAAGCTACAATTCAATAGCCCGCACATTTCAGAGACAACTCCACTTTCAAGTGGAATGAATATGCAAATGCGTGATGCAAACTGATGCGAACTGCCAACTGCCAGTTGTAAAGATATTTTGCACTCGCATTCACAATCCAAAACTGAATTTCAAATTCAAATTCTACGTTTTTTATTTTTTTTATTTTTTTGCTCTCACTAAGCTCGTCAACGCGCAGCGCGCCTGATTAGCTTCATTATGCAGCATTTTCGAAAAGCCATTTTAAGCTGCGCGTGTGTGTGTAGGTGTGTGTGTGTGTTAGAGACACGCGGTGTGTGTGAACACTTTCTGAAATTCTAAAGCCATGCCAAACTGCTTAATTAGTATGCATGTCACAAGCGTGCGAAACGAGCAACACGCCAGCTGCTGCTGCGACAGATTACTAAAGGCTCAAACACACACACACATACACAAAGGTGTGTGTGCTGGCCAGTACAAAGTTATTTTAGTGGGTGACCATAAACTCGTGTAATTGCGGCAACTAATTAACTAGTTAAACTTACAGCGACACGGTGCGTATGCGTAATGTGCGAATTTAAGCTCGCTCAAATAGGCCATAAAGTACCGTTGTTGTTAACGCTCAATTGAGCTGTGACATTGTCACGTTTGCTGTTTTAAAAAATGAGGCACGCTGACAGTTAAAGTTGTTGCAACATTATTGGAAATTGACTGGCAAAGTGAGATATGCGGCATGTGTGTGTCCTTGGAATAGGCAGGCGCTAAGACAAAAAAAAATATTGAGCGACAGCAGCAGCAACGCGGCTGGCAACGCAAAGTACAGCGCATCGAGCGGCCCTCGGAGGCGGCTTAGATTAATGCTTTTAGCTGTAGACACAAAAGGATTTTTGATAAATGATGCAGCATCTTTGCAGGCAGCTTTAAAGCAATTGCACTTAAACTAATTGCCAGCAGGCAGCAAAGCTCAATTGCAATAATTGGCAATGTACGTGTGTTTGTTGTGTGTGTGTGTGTGTGTACGTTCGAACAGTTGCCCACACACACACACACACACACACACACACGTGTGTACACTTCTAATTGCTATTGGCCAAAAACTAATTGACATTTGCAACGCAGTCAGGTGTCCCATGTCCGAAAGCTCGATGCAAAAGCAAAAGCAAACACGCAAGCTAAACGATGCTGGCGGTCACAGGACCTGCCCGAACCTGAGCCTGAGCTGAGCCTGTCAAACTGCCTCTCAAAAAATGTGCTCTGACCGAAAACCAAAAGCATTTCACATAAATGCCATATTAAAGTAATTAAGTGGCATAATAACTCAGCTATAGCCCAGGTCTGTCCGCTTGTCCGTTGCGGCGTGTCGTTGCCAGGACACTCATCTGGATTGCCAGCTCTCGTTCACATTTTAGGCCTCGCTGGCAAATTGCCTTATTGACTCATTAGCCCAGTTTTGAGTGTCATTAGCAAGGTTTTCATAGCTGCCAGCCAGGAATTTTAATAAAAACAGCAAGCAAATAAATTTACATAGAAATGGAAAGGGACCGACCATGGGCCGAAGGAGCCAGGACAATGCTCTTGGGCTATCACAGTGTATGCATAATCTTATCGAATGATTTAATTCCACTGCTGCTGCTGCTGCTGCTGCTGGTGTCCCTGTCAGTGGCAGTCCCAGCCAGGCTGGCAGGCTTTTTGCCATTTAGCTTTGTGATGCTTATCGTGTTATCCCTGTGCCCGGTCCGGCCCAGCAGACAGGCACAGCCACTATTGTCAACCAAATGAGCTGGGTGTGTGTGTGTGCCTCCTAAGCTGTCTCAACCAATTACTTTCACTTTGTGTTTTGTTTGGCTCGCTGTCATGGTGATTATGAGGGCACAACGCATACAGTTTACAGTTTTTTACTTACTTTGCTTTTGCTACACAAACACATGCACAAACATACCCATGTGATTCGATTTACCATTTTTGCGCATAAATTATTTAACAAGTGCGTCTTAAAACAGTCGCAAGTGCTTTTTATTAACAATTATTGCCTTTGAATTTATGCTACGCACAAAAGCATGCTACAGATTTTTCATTTTATTCGGCGCTTGTAAGTATGCTATGATTTTTTGACAAGCGTCGACTGTAAACCCATTTTATTACAACTTGATATGGAGCTGACAACTGCCAATCGCCATTTTATTTTACTTAACTGATTTTCACTCTTCTCTTTTTGTGCTGCCCTTTTTTTGTTTTTGTTGTTTTTGTTGTTGATTGCGCAAGTCTCGAGCGACACTTTTTTCGCAATGGCTGCAACTGTCCCACACAAAACACTGTGATTTTTTCCCAGCTTCAAACGAGGCTCAACTATCCTCCTTCGCCGCATCCCTGTGTTGCACAATGTGAAAGTAGCTTAGTGCTGTTGTATTGAAATTGCTAGCTCGGTCGACCGTGCCATGCAAAAAGGCTTAGCATTTAACAGGCAAAGCGGCTGGGCGATAAAAACCACTTTGAGCCAAGTCGTTGGCAAGTGGATTTTATGTTATGTGGCTTTAGGGCCTTAAAACAACTTAAAAGTAATAGGATATTGACAGCATACCGTTATGCTTAAGGCCACGTTTTGGTCACTCATTATGTCGAAATTATGAAAAAGAAACGGTTAAGCAAAGCAGCAATCAAAATCAACAATTTTTAAAGCCACAAATATGCTGAAGGTATTGGAAGGGTGCTATAAAAGAAGCCCAAAAAAAGCTTGTCAAGAGTCGAGTATCAATAAAGGCCTTGTAAGCCGCAGGAAACCAAGCGAAACGACGAAAGGTCCATGCAAAAATATTAAATACAAAAGGGAAAATGTGAAAAATAGCAGGTTGGGCACGACTAGCAGTCACCTCTTTCAATAAAATAACATCTATATTAGTCATGCATACATATATACGGAATAGAGGGGTGCTTTTACTGCGCATATAACTAAAAATTTGCTCGTAAAAAAGAGGCAGACACAAAAAAAACCCGGAACCCTAAAAAGTGAAGGCCAAAAGCGTGGGCCAGACTGAAGCAGTTACAAAATTTAAATTTAAATACAAACGCAACGCGTCAGTCGTAAAACAGAAAATTCATTTTAATTTTTAAGCACTCGCTGAGGGATGCGCTCAAAGGACATTGTTTTTCTTTGAAAATCAATTATAGCAACAACTCCGCAACGAGCTAACACAAACTCTCACTTAAATCAGCACCACGGCAGTTTTCTGTCTCCGTACTTATTTGCTGCCTGGAAGCGAGTTTTGATTAGCTTCCGCCCGCGCAGCTTGGCGGACATCTGAACTGCGGCTCCGTGGGCTTGTGAGCAGGTAATAAAAAATTAAAATGTTTTTTGTGTTTTTTTTTGCTTAGTTGTTTTTTTTTTTCTGTCAACTCGGCAGACTTTTCGCCGTCATGACAGCCACTTAATAAGCAAGCTAAAAATAAAAAAAGAAAAAACAAAGAGCACTCAGAAACAGTTATGTAATCAACTGACGGCATCGGCAAAGCCAACTCGATGATTGCCCATATCAAACTCGGTGTAGTATTTGCCCAAAAATACATCGCCCAGTATCCAGAGCGGTCCACTCGGCGATGGCAAATCGACGGCTATGAACGCCGAGGCGCAAACGGTGCGATCCACGAATATATCGCGGAAAACATAATCCTCGCCGTTCAGCTCAAAGCGACGACCGCCCAGGCTGAAGCTCAGCGCGGGCAGCTTGGACACCTGATTGCAGGGCACCGAGAACTGGCCGTAGGCGGCGGGCGTGCCGCCAATCGATTCATTTATGAGTATCGCCTGCTCGTAGGGCACCGCCAGAAACGAGGTGCCCGTATCGATGATGACCTCGCAGCCGTTCTGGCAGAGCTGCAGCTTTCCGATGCGCGCCGTCTCGAGCTTCACCTGCCAGTAGGCGCGATGCGTGACCGGCACGTAGGTGAAGTTGCCGCGATAGTAGCGCGGACTGGAGCCGCCAAAGAAGAGGTAGCCACCCTGGCGGCTGTTGGCCACACGGCTCAGGTAGACGGAGAAGACGGGACGCTTCAGCAGATGCTGCTCCATGATGGCGTAGAAAGGCGGCAGGATGTGCTGTATGGAGATGCTGCGATAGGCGAGCCCGAAGATGCCATCGAATTTGGCCGCCAGAAAAATGGGTCCCTTCATATCCGTGGCCTCCGCAAACGTTTGATTCCGTATCTCGAGGCCCGCCAAACGCACCGTATCCTGCGACAGATAGCCCGCCAGGCTGCCGGAACCGTACTGTATACGAAATTGTTTGCCATCGGAATTGTAGCTGAGCGAGCGTTTGGCGTTGTAGCGACTGTGAATCTGGCAGGCGAGCTTCTCGTGGCACGTCTCCGAGGGCACCCACAGATTGGCCGAGCCCGTATCGAAGATGACATTGAATGTCTGTGGCGGGGTGCCAATGCTGATGGGTCCAAAGTACTGTGCATCCAGATAGTTGCTCAGGGGCAAGGCCTTTGGCTCCTCGCTGTACTTGAGACGCAGTCGATCCATGCGTATGCCAAACTGTTGAAAGCGATATCGCACCGAGGGAAATCGATGCAACGGCACCCGGTACAGTTGTGCGCTATAAACAGCTGCTGGCAGCAGCAACAGCCGCAGCAGCAGCACCGACAGCAACAACTTCATAATGCGGCCAAGAACATTACAATACTTGCACAGTTATTGTTATTCCTTCTGTACTTGACAGTAAAATCAGCTCCGTTTCGATAGCTGATATGCTTGACTGTTGCCTTGTTTAACAAATTTCCTCAAATTTCCACGCACACAATTTTCACTTGAAAAACGTAATTGGAAATGTGAGAGGTGCGTGTGAAAATTAAATTCATTCGTTTGGAGTAAAGTACGTTTAACACAAATAACAGTGGGAAATAAAAGTAAGCGACTGCTCTGAATTTTCTTGCTATGCTCAATTAGGCCAAAGGTGAGTTCACCCAGACATGATCTCGTCGTAATCAATCAATCAGCGCGTTATTCATACGCCCCGTTATCGAGCACAGCTGAAGTTCAGTTTTATGTAGCATACTTTTTTGCGTAAAAATGTTTGACAGATTGCCGGCAGAAATCAAGACTTGATTTCGATGTTGGCTGTAAATAAATGACTGAACTGGTCAACTCCGACACTTTTGGGCCATTAGCCACAAGACCAGGGCGTAAATCACGCAGTTCGTCTCGTAGCGCGCGCTGACAAATGTGTTGCAATTAAAATGATACTTTGGCTAATGCGGCAGCAACAACAATAGCCACCCGCTGCTGCTGCTGCTGCTGCTGCCATTGACAGCAGCACTTACCACACCTGGCTAATGGCCAAAAAGGTAGACGGCTACTTTTGCCTGTATTGTTAGCTGTTGGGGGCCAATATTTGAGCAGACACAATTAAATATGTATTCCGATTGGTATTGACATTGACGCACTGTTTGCTTTTGGGCCCGGCCAACAAGCCTTTGATGCGCACCTACCAAAGCAATTTAATTGGCCCCAAAAAAAGTGACGGTAAATGTAGCGCAAATAACATTATTATGTAATTGAAATTGCATTACTGCCATTAGCAACAGCCGGGGCTTCAAGTGGATGCTGGTCTCATTGAATTAAGCGTCAAAACTTTTGGCCAGGCGGACGAAGTTGTCAGTTTCGTTTAGGCCAAAACTTTTCAACGAGTGACAAACTCAGACCGACAAAAGTTACTTTGTGTATAGGTGTGTGTGTGTGCGTGTGTGTGTGTGTGTCAACACTTGTTGCTTAGTTGGCCGTATGCAAACCGTATAAAATATTCAGGTAGAAGGCTGAAATTAAACGAATTTGAAACCGGAAATTGCGAGGCAGCATTTGTATCTTTTGATGCTTTTAAATTAAGTTTGCCCAAGCAACCGAAAAAGTTTTTTTTTTATATCCCTTAACAATGGATAACAACGGGTATTATTGTTTTGTGCAAACTTATGTAACAGGGAGAAAAAAGCAACATCAAATTATATTTTGATTTTTTTTGTATCTCTTTAAAAAATAAATTGTGGGTGCCGCATTAAGAGCAGCTTATAATTTAGCGAGGTCGGAAGCTCAAATCCCAAACGCGCAGTGATTTATTTTTGCCTGGTTTTTTTTGTGTGTGCACATAATAAAAGGGTTCAGGGTATTTGTTGGCCCCGCTCCTTGGAGAATTTTTTTTCATATTATTGCGTTTTTAATGTGCCACATGCCACAGTGAAAGATGCTGCACAGCTGCTGCTGGTCAAACTAAAAGTTTTCTTGGACCCTTTAGTTGGGTTATTCCAAGGCGTCAGCTTTTGTTTGGCTTGACTTGATTTGGCAGCATGTGGAAGTGCAAGTTCATGCCACAGACCTGCAGCGAACTTGCAACAGCAACAACAATGATAACAGAAATGTCAAAAGTGCTCGTATTTGAGATTCAGTTTTCAGGCTGAGCTACGAAAACCAATTAAATGACCAAGAAAACAAAATATACAAAACTTTAAGAAAAGAACTCACATTCCCCCCCCCACCCACTCTCTTTTCTCTTTCTCTCTCGCTCCCTTTCTATCTCTTCTTTTATGGTTTTTGTGTATGTGCTTTTATTTATGTGTTTTTTAACTTCGTCCTTGTGTAGCATAGCCGCAAAAAGGTTTGCCCAACCAGCCCCTGAAAAACTTGCCCAACTTTTCAATGTACAAGAAAAGTTCGAACTGCCATTGCTCCCCTACCCCCGTTTGGATATCAGATAGCATCGGGCCAAGCAACAGGCCTAAAACAATATTTTAGCCGCAAACTTTGCAGATACACGCAGAGTGACTTGTTGCCCCCTAAAAAATCAAAAAAATAAAAATAAAAAAACAACCAGCATTTATAAATGGCCCAATTAGTGGTTCAGGCAGGTTGCAACATTTTTCCACTCGCTTGCTTTTCCGCCGCAAAACAAGTTACTTTAACAGCGCGCAGAAAAGTATGCTACAAATTTAGCTGCCAGGCATTTCCCAGTGCTGTTGCCTTATATTATGCTTACATTACTGCAAATGTCGCTGCAGCTGCTGCTAAATATGAATATATTGCTGCAAGTGTCATGGGTTAAAAGTATCCTGAAATAAAGCGCCCCAGTTGCATTAGAGTGTCAATGTTCTGTTGTTTCCTGTTTATGATAACCCGTTAGCAGCACTCGATAGCTTATTGAATTTTGTAATGCACATCAACTCGGAAATGACATAAACGTTTAATTGCAAAATTACACGGCATTTATGAGCTAATTAACGCGTTCAACTCACCAACTGCCAATAACTCAATTTTATAGTTTAAAACAGATTTTATGTGCTATGTTGCCGATGTCAGTGTCTCTACTGTTGCTGTTAATGCTCATGATTTTGTAGTTGTAGGATGTTGTTGCTGCTGCTCTTGCTTTTGAAGTTAATGATGTTGCAGTGCGTATTTTTGTTGAAAGTGTTTTTGCAGCTGCAATTGCAGTTTATGTTGCTGCTGCTGCTGAGCTCGATTGTTATTCTAGCTATTGCTGTCATTGTTGCTGCTGACGTAATTGATGTTGCTGCTAACATTTTTGCCGTTCATGCTACTGTTGCTATTGTCCTTGAACCTTATATGGGTTGTTGCTGTTGCAGTCATCTTTGCTTCTCGTGCTGCTTTAATAACTTTGCTGCTGCTGTTGCTGATGTATTAATGCTGCCTGCTGCAACCAATCAATTAACTGCGAGATTGATCTGATGTCAAATGTTTTGCCACTTTATATTGATTGATTTTTGATTGTCTGCAACAAAATGTTGCTGAAAGTGGCACATGTGAAATGCTTCTTGAATATTAATAGAGTATTAATAAGGCAGCTATCATAATAATTAGTGTGCATGACAAATATCAGATTAAAGAGAGAGATATAGAGTTGCATATACCCTATAAATATATAAATTATTATATACTCCAGATAGAAAAAGCGTAACAAAGTTTTAGATTTATATTTTCCCGTAAAAATATTTCAATACGAAGTGAGTCACTCCTTGAATATATATATATATTCTTATATATATAAAGAGCCGAATTTCACTGGCGGAAATGTTTTTTTAAACGTTAACGGACAGCTCTTCAACTTGTCAGCATCAGCCCCCGGGAGCCGGCAGGAAGTTAACGCAAAACTTTCCTCCACTAATCTCTGGACATCAATGACATGCTTTTTGGGCTGAGAGAGCAAAATATTTAATTAGCTATAACACGGACTGCGCCTCGGGGAATGTCCGTCTGGCAGACAGTCGGGCCAGTCAGGCAGGCGACTGCGGCATCCTGAACTGGTCGGCCCGGGCACATTTTCGTGGCAGCGAAGCGTGAAACCACAGCGAACGAAATATATTTCATTCGTCCGGAGATTAAAGAGAATTCCCAAAATGAGTCGACAACTATGCGCAAGTTATGCGCAGAGCTCACGCTTAAATGCCACATACTCATCCATAAATATGCGAGTTCAGGCCTAATTAAAATGGATTTGACCAGATGTGCCATAAATCACTGCACTCTTTGGCTCTATTTACGAAGCTGGCTAAAAAAGAAGAGAGCAAAAAAATGAAAGCAACTGTAATAAGGTGCTTTGGTATTCATTAAAACGCGGCAACTTGTGCCGTGTTCCCAAGATTTTATTCAATTCCACTGAGATACATTTTGAAACCCTATATTATGGTTATCAAACGCGTTTCTTAACGAAATTTTAATGATGTGCTTAATTTATTTATGGGCAGCAGTTTTGCATTGTTTTAGTGTAAAAACGGGATTTAATTTTGGGGATCGTCTCTGATTACAATTGCTGTTAATTTATGTACATACATTATTTATTACAATTATCTTAGAATAATAGGTAAAAAAATTAAATTGATTTAATAAATAAATAAAAAGAAAATTTGCAAAAATTTATTCATATTTTAAATAATATATTTTTTATTTACTAATTATTTAATTTACTATAAAAAAGCCACTTACATATTAAACGCTTTTTTTTACGAAATTTTTATGATATTAATTTATTTATGGGCTGGAGTTTTGATTTTTTTAGTGTAAAATCGAGAATTTGTTTTAAGGATCGTCTCTGATTACATATATTATTTATCTCAATTATCTTAGAATAATACTTAAAAAATTAAATTGGTATAATAAATAAATAAAATGAACATTTACAAAAATGCATTCATATTTTAAATAATATATTGCTTAATTTACTAATTATGACCATGTTATTTATTATTTATTTTATATTCCCCTTTGAATTATACCAGGAAATTTCCATTCCCTTCTCTGCCAATTTAAATTGTACTTTAAAAAGAAATGAGCGTTGAAATGAGGTCGATTGTCCTTCCTGGAATTGTGTTAATTATTTTGGCTAGCAGCAGCAGCAGCTTTTGTTACTGTTTGCTGCTGCCGTTCGCTTTGTGGCAACACTTTTTGGCGTCCTCAATTTGTGCCCCTTGCCGCACGGCTGACCTTTAACATCATTTCGACTGGGTAATGTGACTCACTTTTGATTATGCGGCAGCTTAAATTATGCTCTTCGGGCCGCACTTAATTAAAGCGGCGAAAAAAAAAATAATAATAATGTTGTTGTGGAATTTCAACAGGCGGCGGCAATTTGAGCGTCTAAGCGACTTTTAATTGAGTTTCCGTTCGTAGACTTGTAATGTTAGCCAAGTTTGTTGTGACCGCACAATTTGGTTAATTAAAACGTTACAATTGGCGTTGGCATTTTTGTTCAGCAATGCTGCCAGTGGTTATCTTTGTGCTGCGCCTTGCCACACATTTGAGGTGTGCTGTGGCAAGTGTCCTTGCCACTTTCAAGCAACTACACTTGACGTGTGTGCCGCAAAGTGCCAAAAGTTGTGCACTTCATCAAGTGTGTGTGCGTGTGTGTGTGTCCCAATGGGATGTGGCACATCTACGCTAGACGCGCTAGTGCGCTGGCAGCTGCCACAGACGCCTCAATTTTCCATTTGTCTGTAAAATGTTTATTTATTGCAACTAATTTGCATAAAAACTCATTTCGAGTTCCAAAAAAAACCCCACTTGGCTACATTATAATAAATGCTTGCTCTTCTGACTGCTGTTTTGTGGCATTTTAATGCCCTCAACTCTGACTTTAGCAATGCTAACACAAGTTCCGTGGACATTGTTTTTAATGTCATATTAAATATTCGCGCATTGCGCATACGCCACGTTAAAGTTCAACTGCCGATTAAAAATAAAACAGCTTATACATGAAAATATATTCAACATTTGTGTGCACTTTATGCGACTGCTTCTAGTGGCAATCTCATGTTTGGCATTCATATTGCCCTTTATATATATATGTATATATATATAGTATGTGTATATGGAATACCCCTACTCGACAGCTTTCTGCCTACATTATACCGCACACAAAATACATATTTCTTATCAGCATTAACAGCTGCGACGTTTCAGACATTTTCGGCTTTCTATATACCTATTAAAATATTTTTAATTCTTTATTTTTTATTTTTAATGCTGTCTTCGCTTAATTCAAGAAACTTTCTTTAAAGTTAAAAAAAATAAAGTAAATAAAGCTTTAATTCATCTTACAGGGTATCTTTATGTCTGGCACTCTCTACTCGCGCATTTCAACTTGTTCTGCTGCTCATACAATATTTATAGGCACTGGAATTTTATTGTGCAGTGCAATGCATTTTTCTGGCTTCTGCTCTGCTGCAATGGTTTATTCATAAAGTCTCGGCCAACAAACCGTGGCCAGCAACATGCCAGCCAAGTTGTGAATTAACTTTAATACATCCGTTATTAAAGCGCCTAACTGTAGCCTGACTCAGCTAGGAGTTTTATGCTTACTTACCTTGCGCTTATCCGTAATTAATTGAGGCCGCAAAAGCGCATCTTCTCTCTCGCTCTGTCATTGTTAAGGATTCTGCTTAAATCCTTCTGGGCTTATGTGATAGCATCTACTAAAAACTTGTTTTTGTGGCACATAAAACAGAAAAATTGGAATTCAGTTTCAGGGTTCCTCAAAACCATCGAGCAAACATTGTAAAAATGCAATTAAAAAAGGAAAATAGCTTTCATGTTGTTGCTGTTGTCGCTCAGCAACTGTTGTTGTGCGCAACGAAATTGCTTTGATGTGAGCACCACATTCATTTTATTTTTGTTTTTAATTTCATTATTACATAAACAGAAATTGAAATTTAATTGAAAAAAAATTATATGGCAGCAGCATAATAATAATCTATAGAAATAATGATGTGGTCCAAACAGAGCGGAAACACAAGCTGGTACAAACTACGAGAAGAAAGCATAAAACAAACAGGTAACAAGGTTGCAGTTGGGTGTCGACGACAACCATCAAACATGAAAATCGGTTCAGCTTAGACAAAGTTATCGAAGTTTGAAAAATGAGAACTATGAATCCAAGAACTTTACATGTTAAGATTTTTGTAAATTTTGGCATGATTTTTGACCAAAAATCTTACCTCCTCAAAATCGGGTTTAAAGTTGTTTTTTATGCTAATTATAACAAATATAATCGATTAAACATATAAACTCGCAATTCTAAATTTTGAAAAAAAAATTTTTTCCAAAATTCATAAGGGGGGGGTACATGCTTTTTTGGCAAAAAAGTCAAAAAATTTTATTTTCAAAAATGCACATATTTTGAATGTAGAATCAATCTACAGGACAATTCATGA
>SCDY01001439.1:0-29058 GCA_004143825.1 Drosophila micromelanica
GCTGAAATGTTTATAGAACCAGATCGCAGGGTTCAGGGTATCTCCTAGTCGGGCGGCCCCGACTAGAGCCTTCTCACTTGTTTTTTTTTGTTTTTTGTTTTTGGCACAAGTTTGCAAATTAAATTTACATTTCATGCACGTAACCAGAAGGCATTGAATTCCCTCCACCAGCCCCTTAATTGGGTTGCCAAAGGATGCTGCAGTCTCTGCTACTCTGGCCAGCTGCCAAATCGAGCCGATTATGTGGCATGTCAAAGGAGCTGGCAGCAGCAACAGCAGCAAGTGAAAGCATTCCAGCTGCAAAAGCGAAATCAATACGCGCAACATTAACTCGAGCTCTAAAGACACGCCATGGACTCATTAGCTTGTGGCAGACACACACACACACACACACACACACACACACACAGTGACAGCAGGCACGTTCAGAATAAGACATTCAAAATGGCGCTAAATTGTGTGTGTGTCTGTGTGTGTGTGTGTGTGTGTTTCCGTTTGCGAACATGGCGCCATATTGCCAGCCATAAATAAAGATCCAGATTGATCGACTCAGAAATTAACCAAAGATATAGTCATTATATATACCACAACCTGCATATCTTGACAACAAATTCATAACGACTAACTTTTAAAATTTTTTAAATTCTAAAAATGGTTTAATCCAAATTCATAATTTAATTTAGTGTTAATGATTTTTGGCATTATACTTTCATGTTTCTTCTTTCTATATTGAAATATGTTTAAAAGAAAATTTATATTTTTATTTTACACATTAAATATAATATCAAAAATATAAATATCGATTAAACTCAATATTCATCAGTTAAATTCTTGGAAAATAGAGTGGAGCGAAAGTAATTTAATATGGAAATTTTTAAGTACAAATTTAAATGACAGTCATTTTTAAATATAAAAATTTTAAGTGAAAAAATGTTGTTACAAAAATATGTTGTATTTAAATTTTCAAGCTAACTTTTTAGACGTGCCACCTTCCAGGTAATTTTTAATTGCTTTACAGCACAAAAGGACACGTTTTTTATTTTTGGGTAAGGCAAGCTTCCTTTTCTGTTGCCTTAGGGTGTCCCAAATGACAACAATTTTTAAGTAATTACTTGAGATTCATTTTTTTTTATGGAAAACTATATAATGAGTATCCGGAAAATTGTACAAGCATATTTACCGTGTTTATTTTTTTGAAATGTAATTATCAGTATTATATACATATGTATACATATATATATATATATACATATATATGTATGTAAATTGAAACTATCTCAATTAGTTTTGACCGCATTTTCAATTCAATTTCAATTTTAAAGAATTTTTTAATACATTTCTGAGAGATTTTTGGCAGTATTCAAAGTATTTTCAAAACAGACTCTTTTGGCCTCGTGTCTTTCAAGTTCTGTCACAATCAAATCAAAATTTTTCAATCACAGCAGGCGATGCGTTTTCTCCTTTAAAAAGGAAAAATTGCTTTACAAACAATTGAGTCTTTCAGCCGAGCTCAAGCTGTGCAAACTAAAATCAATCAAATATCTGATAAAGTTATTATAAAAAACAAAAAAATTGACTATATATTATAATATTTAGTATATTAACTATTTTTTTTTTCTTATAGATTTTCTAATCATGTACAATCCAAAAAATGCCGTCTGCTCGGAGGAACAGTTGCGTACTGAAAACGCCAAGAAATTGGATAAGGTTAGCATTGATAATAGCGAAATTTTGCCGAATACGACGTCCTGGCAGAAGGCAGTCGAAAATTTGCTGGCTAACAATCTGGAGAAGGACGTGAAAATAACCATCGGGTCGAAGGTGTTCGAGTGCCCCAGTTGTGTGCTGCGCACATATTGTGAGCTATTTGCGGGCAGTTTGCGTCCGGGGAATATGGTTAGCCTGTCGGAGGATAATTGGATGATCAGCTCGGATAGCAACTGCCAGAGGGGCAACTTGCTGGATCTGTTTGTGGGGGAGAGTATCTGGGTGCCCCAAAGCTAGAGCAGAGCGTTGCAGTTTGCTCAGCGCCGATTCTCTGGCCGTGCACGCCGAGCTGGAGGTTTTCTATGCGGGCCTGTTCTGGGTGCTCGGCGATTATCAGGATCGGAAAGTGCATATGCGACGTGTCCTGAAAACGGTGCGTTTTGAGCTGATGCCGTCGCTGGTTCAGCTCAATTTGGGCGAACGATTGTCGGAGCTAACGCCCGACGAGGTGGATCTGATGTTCTTTCTACTGCACCTGGCCGTGATCTACGATCAGGAGCGCGACAGCGCGTCCTTGCCCAAGGATGTGCGGCGTCATCGCGTCTACATAAGGGATCCCATGTGCCCCTATCTGCATCTATTGGATAGTGGAATTGCGGAACTGAGCGCGACAATGTTCAGGGATTACATTGTCTCGCTGGAGGACACATTTGATCTGTTTCAATCCCGCATAGTCGAGGTAAAGGTGGAAGATGAAGCCGAACAAGGGAAATCCACTTAAATATTTGTAGTTACATATGACAATTATATATCCATGTTAAAAATATATAGTATAGGTGGCATTTTTAAATTAACCGATTTTCATGTTTGAGGGCATTTTGTTCATTTTTTTGGCCTCTATATTGATTCTACATTCAAAATGTATGCAAATCATAGACTCCCCTCTTATGAATTTTCGAAAAAAATATTTTTCAAAATTTAAAATTTTGAATTTTTGTATTTAATCGATAGTAATGGTCATAATTAGTATAAAAAAAACACATTTAAGTCGATTTTTAGGTGGTAAATTTTTTCAAAAATCATGTCTAAATTTAAAAAAATTTTGTAAATTTGTAAATTTTTGTAAAATTCTCAGTGCGATGTATCTTATATTTCAAAATCGCACAGTTTCATTAAAATTCAACTGAAAACTCTCTCTTTAATAGCATGTGGAGTCTGAAATTGTGGATTGATTTTAGCCATATATCATTTTCAGCTGCATTGCATCAACATTTGCAGCTATTACTAAAAGAAACGATATTGAATAGGGAGGGGGACAAATCAAGGCAGGGTATTTAAAGGATATGGATATGGGGGTCCTTTTACTGCATGTTGGTTAAATGTTGATATTACAGCATCAAATGTGCGGGGGTGGTGAGGGAGGTGGGTTTGTGTTTGGTGCTTCAAACTGTAATTTAATTAAGCGTCCCACCAAATGGCGACACTAAATATGCGCTACACATAAAAGAAATGGCTGAAACAGAAATCAGATTCACTAGACGGCGCCAAGAGAGTCGCGAATAGAACAGAGGACACAGGCCAAAGGACAAAGGACATTCAGTGCTGCATTGCCAGCGCCACTTAATGAGCTGTTTGGCGTCAGACGAAACAGAGGCCGAAGGGACAGACAGTCTGTATGCAGAAACTGACTCAAATGCATATTTTTCTTTTTCTTTTATTTTTTTATGTTTAACTTGAAGTCTTTAGCGTAAAATGCTCAAAGTGTAATTGGCCAACTCGAGTACTGGGTAAATGTACATTGAAACCATTTGGAATAGTTGTGTTTAAGTGGCATAAATAGCGCATGGTTAATCCTCATGTTAAACCAGCTTCTAAAGGGGGTACATTAGTAATACTTTGCAATTATGGAAAGTTGGTAAGTAGAGAGAAATTTTTTTTTCTCCTTACGGCTAATTAAATTAATAATAATTTATGTGGAAAGCTTAACGTGTATTTATACCGTAAAATGACTTTTCCTGTAATAAATTTTAGAATATTGCACAGCGAACAATTAAAAAGCTGAAAAGTACAGAGCTTTTTTTAATCCCATCTTATAAAAAATTCATTCATAAAAAGCATATTTTTTTTGTGTTCAAAAATATTTAATGTTTGAGTTCACATTTTGTGTGTGTATCAAATATCATGGGAATTGAGGCGAATGGAAGGAAAAGTAACAAAATTTGTTATGATCAAACAAGTTTTATATTTTGTAACAGCATTAACAGTTTTATTTAGAATTTAGTAGTAGGTTCATGGTTTAGTCGGATACATTTTATATCTAACAGTATTTGAAGAACTAAATAGTTTTGTTTCGTTAATTTCCTACGAATAGGCTATGAAAAATGTTCATAAACTTTACTTTAAGCTTTCATTGAGAAATTTGAGAAAAGTATTCCATAAAATAATCTTGAATGTAGTTCATTCAAATGAGTTTCGTTTGTCCTTTTTAAAAAGTGATGGTGGATTCTGGATTATGGTAAATTATTCATACTAATTCCCTCAGAATATAATTTTTGGTCAAAACTCAAGTGAAAATTAAAAGAGATTTTCATATTGAATACCACTTAGCATTTTGAAAAATCGATTTTTTTCGAAATTTATAATTTTAATTTTTTTAAGTTTTATGAATTTTATCTTTTTTTTTATTCTAATTTAAATTAATTAATTAATTTATGAATTTCTGATATAAACATTAGTGAAAATTCCGTCTTAAAACTGATACTGAAGTATTTAATATTTTGGTTAAAAATCATACCAAAAATTAAAAAGTATTAACATGTGAACACAAAGTCGGATAACTCAGCTAAAACTAAACCGTTGAACATGTTTACTACCATTTTGTTGAATTTCGAAAACATCAAATTTTTGAGAAAACAAGTTTTTTTTTCAAATCTAGGAAAATCTTGTTTCTTAACAAAAACTTTGCAACTGTTCATATAAGCACAACCAGGTGGCAGATTGGCATGCTTAAGGACACCTTTGCCGCATGACCCTAATCCCCCCCCATCTCTCACTCACCTCGATACATGGGAAACTCGCCATCGCTGTGACTGTGACACAGCATAATTGGCGAACGGCAACGCGAGGCGGCAACCAAAATGCCCGTCTTGTGGTGTCCGGCGACTGTCAGTTGTGTGGAATTTGTGGTGGCATTGGATGTGATGGAGGCGCTGCTCGACGTGGCCACTTTGGCTGGCAATGGATTAGACGCTTTTAGCTGTGCGGCAGACGAGGTGGAGCCGCCACCGCTGGCTGGCGTCATTGTGGCACAAACCGAATACGAACGTGCCACGTGGCTCAAGGTGCGACGACGTATGGTTGCCGCTGCCATCGTTGTTGTTGTTGTTGTTGTTGCTGTGGCGCGATAATGATGCTGCGGCGTCGAGTACTGACAATGATGCTGCTGCTGCTGCTGCTGCTGTTGTTGCAATTGCTGATAGGTAGGCGCGCCGCCTAGCGACAAATGATGTTGCAGCGGCGGATGCGAATGCGGATGGGCGTGAACTGTTGCATATTGATGCGTAGGCGGATGTTGTTGCTGTTGCTGCTGCAGCAACTGTTGTTGCTGGAAAGGCGGATGCGAGTGCTGATGCTGCAGCAGTGTTCGCTGCTGCTGCTGTTGATTTTGAAATTGCTGCTGCAGCTGCTGCAACAGATCGTGCTGCAGTTGCTCGTTGCTCTTGGCGGCAACATTGTCGCTGGCATTTGTTGCGCTTGGGTTTTGGGTCTGCTTTTGCTTCTCCCAGGGTCCGTTGCTGTCGCCGCCGTAATCCAGCTTGAATTCACACACGCACACACACAACACACACAATTGTACACACACTTAAAAACTATAACTACAAATGGGGCAACATTTAAACAGCTGATGCAGTTGGCCAACAAATTGTCACTTATTTATGTGTGTCAAACTTTCATTAAACAGCACACAAACACATATATATGTATATATATATAGACACCACTGACACACTCTCTGTGTGTGAATCTATCAAGGAGACAACGCGTTAAAATCTGTGCGTAAACCGTTAAAAACTCGACCAGATACGTTGGGCTTAAGTACAACGACTGATTGCGACAAGCTTTGTTATCCTGTGCAAAAGCTGCCCGTCAAAAGCACAGCACAGATAGAGAGCGAGAAAAAAAAAGGAGAGCGGGAGAGAGAGAGAGCGAGAGCACGCTCGCAAAAAGCACAAAACTGGACCAGCTCTGGTAGCAGAGACATCCCGGCTAACTATATATATATATATCTATATAGAGAGGTGGGAGGCTGTTCATGAACGTTCGTTTGCATGCAACGAGCGTATGTTTTGCCAACTCTTCCACTTTGTTTACCGTAAAAACGTACAAGAAAAACTCAAAACAACCGACAAAACGACAACTATGAAAAGTGTGTGTGGCACAGTTCTAAAGGCATGCCACAGTGGTCAAAAATCAAAGTAAATTTAACACAAATTTGTAAATGAACTTTCATATATGATTATGATTATTTGAAATTTTTTATTATACAAAAATTTGTGTAAATTTATGTTGGAGGCTTGTTTAATCCCATAAAGTACAGTGATGGAAAATTATCTTGTTGTAAAGCTTTAATTTTTTTTTTTTTTTGCAAATTTGTTTCGCGACAAATGTTTAAATTTAAGGAAAATATAACTCTGCTTTTGTTTAATTAAAATTTTTTAAATTAATTAATTAATTAATTAATTTTTAAATTAGGTATTAATTTACAATCTATGAAATTTTTTTAAATGCCCAATTTGGAATCATATTAAGAATAAAATATGATTCAAGTTTTGCTCATTAATTGTTGTTTTTTTTTAACTCTAGACCCACAGAACTAGAGACTTAAAAAAATTAATAGTAAATTTACTTTTTGTTTTTTTTATGTGCAATAATAATATATTAAAGCGCTGCTCAAAAAAAATCATAATATTATATGTTAACCCGAGCTTCAAAGCATTCAAATTATTTGATATATATTTATTAAAAAATATATATATAATTATTCAATAAATCATAAATATAATTATCTTTTTGTCGCCCTCCCTTATCTGCTCTCTTTCTTTCTCTTTTACCCTCTCTCATTTAAATTGAATTTGTGAGAATCGCATAGAAAGGCCGTTTAAAATGTCGTTCAATAGTTAACTTATATCGACTTAACGAAAGTAAAATACTTTCCACTGCAAGCAATGTATTCATGATTCATTTAATTCAAGTCACATTTTTTCTGTGGCCTATAAAGAAATTTACTTCTAGTCGCATTTTTTCGCTGATAAGCCAATGAGAATATCTCAATTGCGCTTAGATAAGATACGACAATCTGCGTCAACGGTTAGTTTAACTTAAAAAAAAGTATCTTATAGATATGGTGCAGAGTCCATGGCGCTGCATTCCCGACCCACTGCATTTGGTATTGAGGCACAAAAACACAACACGTTCTGGTCGCTGGGTTCATTCACCCAAACCAAAGACACGCAGTGGAGCCCCAGCGCAAACAGCTGCTCCTGGGGCCAGGACCCAAACAGATTTCAAGAGCAGCTGCAAAGCTCTCAAAAAGCTTTTTCCACCAAGAGATGCACCAACAAGGGGTTCTTTTTTTTTCATTTGGGTTCAACTTCGAACAGAAACGAGAGGAGAGCGCAAAGAAAACCCGCTCGGCTTTTTATGTTTTTATTTAATGTTTTTTTTTTTTCAAAAAATACGCGAAGGCGTCATCGTAATTTATTTATATATTTGTCACTGGGTCTTTTGATAAAGTTGTTGCCAGATAATTTCGATGTTACACCCACAGGACGCACTGAGGTGGGTCGCCGCATTTGATAAGGATGCCAAGAAAGTCGATATCATAATACAAACACGTAACAGGCGCACAAAAAAGCACAGCAAGCAGCCAGCATCAAACGGGATGTTAACCATATCAGAATTGGCTATAGCTAGTAGTATGTACAAGGGGTTGCCGGGGGAGGGTAACTGTTGGCGCCTACTGTCAGGCGGCAGCTCTTTGCGTGGGCGGATGTTTTCTCGGGACGGGAGGGAAAAAATACGAACAAGAAAAGAAAGTTCACAGCGGGGCGCCAAAAATTAAATACCCTTGCAAACATTTAGAGAATTGCAATATGTTTCCATAATTGAACATAAAATGGTATTTTTTTATAAAGCAAATTTACTTGGAGCAATACAATATTTTTAATTTTTAAAATATAACTAAGCACTCTGGTTAGGATATCAAACAAGAAAATTATTATAAATTTAGGAACTCAATTTTAATCATCGTGATTTATATAGCAGTTATATTTGTAAGATTTGCTTTTTAAAAAAATAATAAGATTTTCTTATAAAAAACAGTTTTCGATTGTAATTTGTGATTTATATATTTTTGGCTATTTTATATAGTGGTCCGATCCAGCCAAATTCTATACACAAATTACTGATATATAACATATAGATATTTTTGTTATAAATTCTAAGCTGTCTCTTTCAATGATTTTTCTTTTAGAAACTTTTTTTGTAGTTAATTTTGTTTACTAAATTTCATTTGTTACACACTCGCTGACAAAATTCAAATACCCTTTGCAAAAGTGTAAAAAACTGATAAAAGTGTTTTTTGTCTGCTTGCTTCAAATGCTGCACTGCTGTGTTTAAGGGTCGACTACTTTAGGGGCGTTCCGTATAGTTTGGGGGCAACAAGTTAAAGTGCACTTACCGCAAATATCACGATCGTGTAGGTAACTGCTGGCGCTGCTCTTGATGCTGATGCAGTCCAGTGGCGTCGGCTCAAAAATGTTGTACGAATCACAGGAACTGGCCCCGGGCGTTGTAGGAACCCCAAGTGCTGGTAAATAAAAAAGAATGGCAAAATAATAGTGATCAAAAGCAATCGAAAAGCGATTTTCCAATTCTATTTTGAAATTTTTATTCAGAAGAATGCTGTTTTCATATAGTTCCTATATCGGCTATATATATGTGCACATATGCATTATATTCCAAGCTAGTTTGACAATGTACACAGAAATTGTTCAAAAATGTAGTCTGTTGTCTTGCGGATTGATGTTAATTGTGTAGGCGGCCAAATTAGACCTCTCTATGCGATTCTCATGAATTTAAGTAAGGCCTGCAAGCTTTTGATGTATTCACTGTTTTTTTGTGTTATTTAAAAGCTATTTTTAAAAAATTCGTTTTTTTTGCTCTCTCAAAATATTGATCTAAACGACATCGATTTTTTCCAGTTTCATATCAATTCTATTTTTTTCGAAACACCCACGCCTCAATGACCAAGCCATAAAAAAATGGTAAAAAATATTAAATAAAACACAATTTAGGTTCTGTTCTCTTTATTTAATTAGTTAGTTCTTAAATTTACTCAGTTTGACTTTGACATGAAATTTGAAAAGGAACTATATTATATTTAACTCCTAACTAGTGCGATCCTTTCGCTGTTTGCTGTAGTTGCACAGCTTCCAATTCACATTCGCCAGAATGTTGAGCTGATTTTTGCTGAGATAAACAAAGATTTTATCGTACACTTCGAGGGGCAGTCCCAACAGAGTTGGATGCAAATGGAGATCTTTGGCGAGCAGTTGCTGGGCACGCATCGGATGGAAGATCTTCTGGCGCAGCTGTAACGAGAGCTCGTCCAGCTTGCGAAAGCGCTGGTAAATCGGCTCTAGCTGCACATTGAGTACAAAGCGTCCGATCGACAGGCAAATACTAAAGCCCGGCTCCTTTGATGGCGGCACCGGACTGAGCGTAACCATCAGCAGATCCCCCAGCACGACGGCCATGAGACGCGACTGGAGCGCATTTTCCGCAGACGCCTCCTCCTCGCAGTTGTCATCGAGCAGGGTGCGCAGGAGCATGCGATAGGCGGTGTCATCGAACTCCCGGGTGAAGTGTGTCGGCAGCTGGCTAAGCAGACGCACATTGTACATGTGAAAGCAACCAACGGCCGGCACCGGCTTCAGCTCCTCTCGATGCTCCACATACGATTGGTCCTCCACAAAACCCGACTCCAAGGCGACCACATAGATGAGCAGCAACAGCAGCTCGGCGGCGTTTACTCTGCGTTTGCCCACCTGCCTCAACAATTGGCGCAGATGCAGTGGCACCGAATCGGGCGTGGCATATTCGAGGCAAAGCGGCTCCTCTTCCTGCTTCTTCCTCTGAAGATCGGTCGCCGCTGTAATGAGGCAAGGTTTTTGGCAATGAGAACACCATGTGCATGTTGGTTGTGGTTGCATGTTGTTGTTGTTGCATCGGTGTTGTGTGTGAGTGTTATAAGTTGGCGAATGCGTTGTGTCTATGAAATCACAGATATTAGTTAAGAGGTGCAACAAACATACGTATAACAAGCAACTAACCTGTGTGCGTATTTTTCATGCGTTACCAAATATGTGTCTACGTGCGATTAACTAATACGTTTTTTTTATGGTTTATTAAAACACTACAATAACACACAAAATTAAATAATTGCCAAATTGCTACGGTTAGGCGCGTTGCGTGACACGAACACGACGTGTGCGAGATAAAATCAAAAAAATTACACGGCCAAAAAACGATTATTAAAAACACAAACATATAGTATATAAATATGTATTTAAGACATAAATAAAATATATCATGAAAAGCAATAAAAGCACGACCAAGCAACAATATAATATTTAATATTTCGAATAACAATGTGAAAATATTATTCGTGTCTTTGCATACCAATTTCATGATTACGGTGGCTGTGTATCAACACGCGCCCATCTCTAAATACGACGTCTCTGCTACAAATGAAAATCAAAGTAAAACACGACCCACAACTAATATGTATAAAAATACACTATAACTAAAATAAATCGTGTATGAATGCGAAAGTAGGATACAATATTTCAAAATAATGTGATTGGCTCATAAACATATTTACGTTATATTTAAAAAAAAAATTGTAACTTTCAAAAATTAATATTCGTGTTTTTTGTCATTTGTTATTTCAGCTTTGTGGCGATGAATTTTGTGTCATCACAAACTAAATCCAAATGACTAACAAACTTTGAAGGCGAAGCCCCATAATTGATGTGTTAACATGCCTACATACATTTTATAACGATAATATTATTTATTTATGTATTTTAATGCCCATATCAGCTGGTCGGCT
The DNA here is from genome assembly GCA_004143825.1 of Drosophila micromelanica. NCBI lineage: Eukaryota > Metazoa > Arthropoda > Insecta > Diptera > Drosophilidae > Drosophila > Drosophila micromelanica. Next base: position 10,883 of record SCDY01001439.1, read on the forward strand.
TTTTCGACTGACTAACCTGTCATATCCGATTGGTCTGCGGGCCGCGGCGATGACGAAGACGGGGACGCTGCCGATGCCGCTGCCGCTGCAGTTGCCGCCTCTGCACTGTTGGCGGCATCTGTATTTATTGTGTTTGGATCAGACATTTTACGTTATGTACGTTTTAATTTGGTGTGCATTACGTTTCTATTAAACAAGTTGATTTAGTTCGATTGGAAATCATTTGATTAAGACTTGAACGCTTTCTGCGTTTCCAACACACATTCACAATGACAGCGCACTTTTATGTTTAACTGCATAAATATTTGTTTCGATTGACTTGAAGCGATTATTTCACGTATTTACGAAATGATGACAGTTCGTTTTGTCATATTAAATGCGTTTGTTTTAAAATCTGCAACGCAATACACCGCACAAAATAAGAGTTTGCGAAAAACCACCTGTTTCAGATAACAAAGCTATCGAAACTATCGATAGGTTTTATTAAAACTACCAAATAGTTGAGCTGACGTACGATAAGTACGCAGTGCCCATAAAATTAAACAGCTGATATGTTAATTACCTATTAATGCGAATATATTATTTTAAGGCTTTAAGGCTTTTCCACAATTTGTACAAGTATTTTATTTGTTTTTTTTTTACCCAAGCAGCATATAACCAAGGAATTTATATTTGTCTTGCCTTGCTTAACAGCATACTAGTTTAAAAACTTTAGGGAATAGTTGCATTTTGCTCATCTCCAATAACCGGCTAGAGTTGTACATTTTGATTGAACCAAGGAATCGTTCACTTACAATTTTAATAATTATTAATATTAATTATTATATATATTTATTATTTATAAAATACATATGTTTAAGCCAGTAAATTAAATGTATTTAAGAAATATGACTTAAACGAGCGATTATAACGAACAATGAATTATAATAAGAGTCCTAGTGCGTTCGTTCATTTGAGGCAGTGGCTCTTTTAAACTAACTCAGAACGGTTCAACACAACTCTATTTACCGGCGTCTCTTAATTAAGTTTGTAGCAATGACTTCAATTGAGGAAAATGAAATGTATATGATTAAACAAGCACAAAGTGTGCGCAAAAGTGATCCTAGCTCAGCCAAGGCGTGGATTCTGACCGCAAAGACACTCTACCCCAATGCCTTCAATGTGCAGTACGAGGCTTATCTGCTGGAACGCGATAGCAAGAACTACGAGGAGGCGGCCAAGTGTTTCAGTGTCATGTAAGTGGCGTCCACAAATAAAAACCAATAAATTTAACTATATTCACTTTCTCCGAACAGCGCCAGCAACTTTACCAACCAGCATGCAGAGCTCTGGCAGGAGGTTAACGCGCTGACCAATGCGCTGCGCAACGAGAGCGAAAACACGCCGGAGCAGGAGTTCTACGTTAAGATGTACAAGCACCTGACGCCGGAGGTGCAGCACAGCATATTCGTGCACACAATCAGCAACAGCGGCGATAACCTGCAGCAGTGCATACACAGCTATATACTGATGTTCAATAAGTTCCCCAAGACGGCGGCCACGCAGGCGCCACGTTTGCTGGAGATGCTCGCCGAGGGCATGAAATCTGAGCCGGATGTGTATCAGCGCATGCTGGTGGAGGAGGTGCTGCCCATGATACAGAACAAGCCGCCGGAGCTGTCGCCGCTGTTGGCGTGTCGCCTCTACACCAACTCCTTGGAGTATTATCTGCGCCAGATCATGGACGATGAGAAGTGCGACACCACGGAGGCCTGGAAGAATATATTCAAGGTGTTGATGTTGTGCGGCCAAATGATGGGCTGGGAGCCGTTTCTGCCCTTCAGCAAGCAGGTCAATCAAAATGTCTATTGGGATAAACTGGTGAAGATTCTGCGCGGCAGTCCAGCGGGCAGCTCCCAAGTGCTCTTCTATGCCACCACCTTGTTTATTTACTCCCTCCACGGCTACATACGCAAACTGCGCATCGAGGATGCCGATGTCAATCATGTCCTGGTCGAAGGTTTCATCGACTGGACGCCGGAAGGTGGCGAAGTGCAGACCATGGACTGGACACCGGATGGCGGTGATGTTCAGAGCATGGAGCCACCCAAGTTTTCGGCCACGACAGCAATTAGCCAGGAATTGTCCGAGGCATTTCTGCACGCCGCTCGCTGCTGGCAGCTGCTCAACACGGAACAGTTCCAGCGCGATTTTAGCCAGCTTATGTTGGCGCTGCCGCTGGCGCCGTGGATATCGCGCTTCCTCTTCGATCTGGCCATTTACTTTGGCCATCGCGATGAGGCCAACAAACTGATGGCCGATATGACGGCCCAGAGCACGCTCGTCCAGAGCCTGCAAATACTTAGTCTGAATCTAATGCAGGGCAGCATGACGGTGAGTGAATCCTCTGAAGAGTTGAAACAGCTCCTTAAACAACTCCTTTATCCTTTGCAGCTTCAGGGCTTTCAGTGCATTCTTAAGATACTCGCCGAACTGCCCGCCACCAGTGGCCAACTCTTGGAGAACATCAGTCTGAAGAGCCATCGGCACATGATCTTCCTGCCGCTGACCAAAATAGCGCTCATCCAGTACTGCACACGTGCCATCACCAGCCGGCTGAGCCGCATGCTCTTCGAGCCCAACTGCTCGGATCGACTGCTCGGCGATCTGCTGGCACTGCTCCAGTTGAGCCCCGACAAGGATGTGCTGCTCAAGCAACGCATTTTCAATCTAATCATCCAGCGCAAATCCTTCAATCTGCACATTCTGTCCAACTACATCATTGCCACAGATGTCATCGAGGAGTTGGCATTTATATGGAACTCGCAACAGCAGGACGACGCTAACTTTGAGCTGACGGGTTCGCCCACGGACGGCAGCGGCTCCGCTGGTGGCGGCACAAGCGCCTTGGGCGCTGCACAGCCTCGACGGATGGGCACACGGGGCGCCGACAAGGGCGCCAGGGATGAGTTCAAGTCGCTGATTCGCCAGCAAATTGCGCGCTGCAATGAGAACGTGCCCACGCTGGTCGCCAATTTCATCACCCAGGAGCAGCTGACGCTGGCGCAGCACATCTTCGGCATGGCGCCGCCGGTGGAAACCATTGTCATCAAGTAAAGCTTTTTATAGAAGCTTTGAAAGTTGTATTGTAAATATATATAAGCTCAAATAGTAAATCCATAATTGTGGTAAATAATTGTAGCTTTATTATACTCGTTCACGAAGTGAAATGAGTTTGTGCAGTGTCCGTCTTGCTGCCTGTCCGTATGAAGATGGAGACTTGAAATTTTGTATAAATACTCGTATATGCCCGCAATTTAATCATATATGTATATCCTTAAGTTTCAAAGCTACATACTTCAAATTTTGTAGAAAGATTTCGTGGTTGCATGTAAACCGAGTAAATTCATATCTTCCAAAATCGATATTTTTCCAAAATAATAATATTTAATATCGTTATCGATCATTTTAAGCTGGTACTGTGAACGAGTATTGCGTAGTCGGTTACACCAGACTTACTTCTTTTGTGTGTAATTTATTACATAGCTAAGAAATACATTGCCCAAAATCTCGGCTTTAATGCCAGGAATTTCTAATTGTATTGTAAAGAATGCTTAATATAAGAATTAAAAAATTTATAAAATCTTAACAACAAAGGAACATTTTATTCAAGTTAATTTGTGCAACTATATAATATTATCTTCCTGAGAACTTTGGTAAAACTTTTTTTTTTTATCATAAAAAGATTATTAATTTATCATTCAAAGATGTACTTCACTATTGATAATAATAAAATAACAAAAATAAACAGGGAATAATCGGTAAATATGAGCTTCGAAGTAACCATTATTGTTTCTATATTAAACATGACATTTATTTTTAAACACCCATATTTAAATGTAAATATAGTCTTATCTATAAACACAAAGAAAACTATTTTAAAACATAACAACGAAATTTTCGGCACGACGTAATTTGTACAAAGTTCGAACTGGAATAATTACATATGTATTATGATAAGAATTTGATGAGCATTAGCAGACGACTAAATAAAGATCTATAGACTGTAGGTAATTTAAATAATAATTGATAGTGTGTTTAAATATTATACAGACAAAAGTAATCGAAGTTCTTACCGCACAGACTGCAGATAAGATCAAAAGAAAGACAAAAGAAAGACACATAGAAAATTATTTAAATTATTTTAAGACTCAGAAATTAAAATTATAAATTTCCTAAATCAATTATTATTTAAATTATTTTAAGACTCAGAAATTAAAATTATAAATTTCCTTAATCAGTTAAGGAATAACTTTGCCTAATTAGCATATACAAAAAGTCAATAAATATAAAAAATGTTTGATTTACACAAACTGCTTCTTTGGTATATAGTATATAGTATATAGTATATAGTATATAGTATATATATATATGTATCTTTATCTATTTAAATATATAATTTAGTTTAAAGCCTCTTGCTAATTGATATGAAATAACAGTTACGCAAAATAATACAATAATGCGATGACTAACAAATTTTGTTAATTTACTTGTATCACATAATTTTGTAAAAATTAACTATCAATTAAGGCTTGTTTGCTGTTGCTGCTGATGCAGGTGTTGCTGCAATTATTGGAGGTACTGCTGTAGATATTTCTGCTCCCGTTGCAGCTGTTTGCTTTGTCCTTATTGAATTTGACCCAGCTGAATCCAGCAGTTGGTTGGACGACTCAATCGTCAGATTAATGCCAAAATCATGCTTCATGTAGGACATGAGCACGTTGTAGACCGCCGTGCAGACGTTGACGAAGGCCACCCGATATTTGGTGTCCAGATAGCGAAAATTGATATATTGCGCCGCCGGCCAGGTCAGCCAGTCCATCAGATAGATATAGGGGAATTTGGCGATGAGCTCCTGGCGCGTTGCCTGCAGCGTTTGTCCCTCCAGATAGCACACCGTGTAGAAGAAGATCAGGATGCAGGCGGGCGACATGAACAGCTGATCGATCAGGATCTTATTGATGATATTGCGCAAGGTGCGATGCGGCATCACGCGATCCATCCAGTGGTAGACATAGTGATGCAGCGGACCCTGGAGAGCGCCCGCCACAAACATGCGATAGATGCGCTCACCATCGAAGCTCTCGTGGCTGCGCAGCCCGTGCCGATCCTCGTACATCTGGGCGATCACATCCCCGACGGCCATCAGGATGCCAGAGCCCAGGACATTGGTCACCAGCAGATATTTGCCAAACATTTTGCCCCACATCTGCTTGGACCAGCGCACCAGCAGATATCCATCATCCGCACGTGCAGCGCCCTTGTCATGCGTCTGCCTCCGTCCGCGCCCGCGCCATTTTCCCACGCCGATTACATCAGACGGCGAGATTCGCCTTCTGGCGAGCGCCGCAAAGTTGCGACGCGGCAGATTGATGTGCCGCAGCTGCGGCAGACACACGAACACTCCTCCCTTGGTCACAAGCATGCTGACCTCCTGCGCTGTGCATCCGCGGCACGCAATGTTTGCAAATAACGTTCGCACCGGTTTTTCTTTAGTTTCCTTCTGTTCGTTACGTCTTTTTTTTTGTATTTGTTGTGCCTATCAGTTTGACATAACGGTGAACGGCAACGGGTGCCGCTTCAATGTGCAGCAATGCGCATTAGCAGCAAACCTACCGAATTATCGATGATTAATTTTACAAGGAATTTTATGTTATTTGTCAATGTTTTTTTTTAACAAGATTTGTTTAAAGTGTCTTTAGAAAGATTTTAAAAAATTTACTCCAACTGTTAACTAACGTAAAAAAACAGAGTTCTGTCAAGAATTATGTATTGCTAAATATGGTTGTCAAAATGGGTATGGAAAAAAATTACCTAATTTAAGCAGTGCTCAGATAAATTTATTACAGGCATAAAAATCAAATAAAAATTAGAAAGGATTTATTATTATTAAAAAAAACTATATATTATTTGCTGTTGACGGTTATGGTTAATCATTATGTAGCGCAGCCCTGGTTAGGGTTGTTCAGCGTAAGTTCATTTTTTTTAAATTTTGTAAAGTCTCCGTTTAAATTTTATGTATTATAAAGAAGAAAATCTAAAAACAAATAATATATGCTTAAGTAACGCTGAATTGCAAAACAATAATAATATGCATATTTCTCTGTTTGCTGAACTTTAATCTATGATTTAGTTCGCTTGTTCATTCAAAGCAGTAGTTCCAAAGAACTTGTTCGGAACAATTCAATACAACTCTATTTGGCGTCACTTTCCTCTTTGCTTTGCTCTTCAGTTCGCGTTATTTTTAGGCCGCCTTACAGCATTTTTTTCCGCCGAACGCGCCAAATGTTTCTTCTGGCTAAATTTGGATAAACATTTCCATAAAAACACGCAAGTTTCCACTTATAAAACACAATTCACACACAATTTTTTAAGGTTAGACACGAACGCCGCCAACAAATGTGTCGAAACAAAATAAAACGAAATACAATACAAAATTTACATGCATAAATTAAAAAACCAAAGTTGACAGCAGCTAATTAATTGTGTGGATTTACATACAGGTAAAATTCAACAGCCATGAGGCTTCTATACGTGTTCGCACTGATTTTGGCGGTGCGCCTGGCATCGGTTTTTGTGGTGAAAACGTACTACGTGCCGGACGAGTATTGGCAGAGTCTGGAGGTGGCCCACAGGCTGACATTTGGGTAAGCGATTTGTAGGAGATCCCATCGGAGTAGTTAATAGAAATCTCTCTCCCCCCCACCGCAGCTATGGCTACCTGACCTGGGAATGGGTGCGCGGCATACGCAGCTACGTTTATCCGCTGGTCATAGCGGCCATCTATAAATTGCTGGCGCTGCTCCAGCTGGACAGTGTGCAGCTGTTGGTGCTGCTGCCACGCCTGCTGCAGGCCACGTTGACCGCCTACTCGGACTATCGCTTCTACGTGTGGACCGGCAAACGCAAGTGGGCATTGTTCTTGATACTTGTGCCCTGGTTTTGGTTCTACACGGGCTCACGCACGCTGGCCAACACGCTGGAGGCCTCGCTGACCACCATTGCGCTCAGCTACTTTCCCTGGTCGGGCGAGGGCAGCGCCTACTTGTGGCCAGCGGCCATTTCTTGCTTTTTGCGGCCCACAGCTGCGATCATTTGGCTGCCATTGGCTTTGTATCATTTGCGCAAAAGCCGCCAGAACGCACTGGAGCTGATCCTCAAGCGTTTCCTGCTAATTGGGTGAGTGCGTTGGAGATGAAGCTTCTTTAATCTTTACTTTAATCGGTTTCCTTTATAGCTTGCTGGTGGCCGGCGTCGGCATTGCCATAGACACTTACTGGCATGGTGAGCTCGTTGTCACCCCCTGGGAGTTCCTCAAGTACAACGTGCTGCACAATGTGGGCAGCTTCTATGGATCGCATCCCTGGTATTGGTACTTTGTGGTGGGTCTGCCCACAGTGCTGGGCATCAATACCCTGCCCTTCATATTTGGCATCCTGCAAACCGTGCGCAAAGCCAACAAATTTCCGGTTTGCAAACAGCTTTTGATCAGCATACTGATCACATTGGTCGTGCTCAGCACTGTGGAGCACAAGGAGTTCCGTTTCGTGTCGTCGCTGCTCCCTCTGTGCTTATACGTGTCGACGGAGGCGCTGTCCCGCTGGAGCTATCACGCCTCCCGCACCCAGCTGTGGGCGGCCGCTTTGATCATTTTGCTGGGCAACGCGTTGCCCGCCTGGTACCTGAGCACGGTGCACCAGAAGGGACCCATTGAGCTGATGCCCAAGCTGCAGGACATTGCCCAGGAGTATCGTGACGAGCGCGAGCATCGCGCCAATATACTCTTCCTGATGCCCTGCCACTCCACGCCCTATTACAGGTGAGTATTTACCAAATTCTTAATTACATTCTTTAACTAATTGAAGAATTTATTTTTAGTCACATTCACGAGAATGTCACGATGCGCTTTCTGACCTGTGAGCCCAATCTGGAGCAGCAGGACAACTTCAAGGACGAGGCTGATCGTTTCTTTGACGCACCCATGCACTGGCTACGCTCCCACATTCCGGTCCATCCGCCGACCGCGCTGCCCACGCACCTGGTGCTCTTCGATACGCTGGGCGAGAGGATCAGCGAATTTCTAACGCACTACAAGCTGTTGCACAGCATCGAGCACGCCGAGGTCAACAGGCTGGCCGACTCCCAGGCGCTGCTGGACGAGTGGTCGTCGGCGCTGGGCACACAACTGCCCAATGTGGCGTCTCTTTTGCATCACCTGCAGTCGCGCACCGGCAAGAGCATCCTGGTCTATCAGCGCCTGCAGTTGGGCGAGGCGAACACGTTCAATCGCCAAGAGTACCAGGAACAGGCGCCTGATCTTCTGGCCGAATCACAGCCAAGTGAGAATCAGTTCAATTAAAAAAAAACGTGTATTTTGCAAATTTTTCAATCAAGCAATCATTTTTCTAAATGATTTTTTTTATTTTATTTTTGTATGAAAAGACTTGATGCAAAATTTAGCCCTCCGTTTAATTGCAAGAAGCAACACAAATTGAAATTATTAACTTTACGGCCTTAGAACAGTTTTTAAAACGTTTTCGAAACAAGCTTTTTTGTTTTTTAGTCGGTGAACGCGTTTTATGTTTTTGTACTTTTGTGGTAGTTGATAATGTTAAATTCACAATAAATTTGTATTAGGCGACAATGTCTAAAGTGAGGCAATATCTATTAAGAGAGTAATATATAATATTTACTGTCCTTACTTTGGTATTTCGAAATAAAGGTTCAGTGAATAAACCAAAGAAAAACTTGATATTCAATTTTTAAAAATAATCGATACTATCAGTGTATGGGATGCTGTGGCTAAACTTTAATGTTAACGTTACTGTATTTCTATAAAAAATGAGTATTGCATAAAAAAATTTATTTTTTAATTTTAAAACTAATTGCATGCGTATACAAATAATTCAAATAATAAAAAATATATATACATTAAATATTAACAGTGCCATCGGTAAACGATACTTAAGAGCCACGAATAACAGATGTTATCGAAAGTGGAGCTATTTCAATCGATATATCGTTGTGGTTAGCGCGATATATCGTGTTGAGTGTCCGCCGCCGTTGCCGTCGTCTGCATTAATTAAACGCGTTTTAAACAATAAGCTAGTCAGTTCGGGCAATTGCACAGGTTCAACTCGCACAAGCGAAAAACAGCAACAACAACAAACACACACATAAAAATGGCTGCTTCAATGAGAGCGCTGCTTAAAGTGCGAGGTAAGTACGAAAAACTATAAAAGAAAAGCTATTGCGAAACATCTTTAAGCGATATGTGTGCAAAATTATATAACTTGCATACGATTTGTGGCACATAAAATATGCGGCTGCGAAGCAGAAAAGCCGCAACAAGTGGCAGCTGCTTTCATTTGAATTGCATTAATTGGAAAAAATTAAACAGATTCGCATTGAAAACGACGTGGCTTCAGGTGTGTGTGTGTGTGTGTGTGGGAGAATGAGTGTGCGGCAAGAAGCAGAGCGTGCTGGGGGAGTGGGACATGTTCAAGGTTCGCATGTGACCTGAAGTAAAACAAACAATGCCTGATGATGGAAAGAGATGGGAATAATTTACTAGTTCAAACGGAATATGCAGAATTGGGAATCGAATGCAATTGATCCTGCGCTCATCTCTAACAGTCAGCTCATCTCTGTTTTTTTTTTCTTTTGCCCCATTTTTGCTCCTTAGATGGCTTCGCTGCCAGCGTCCGTTGCGGCTCGCAGTACAACAAGACGCGTGCCAATCTGAGACTCAATGGCGACTCGCGCGTCATCTGCCAGGGCTTCACCGGCAAACAGGGCACCTTCCACAGCCAGCAGGCGCTGGAGTACGGCACCAAGCTCGTCGGCGGCATTTCACCCAAAAAGGGCGGCACCCAGCATTTGGGTCTGCCCGTGTTTGCCTCTGTCGCGGAGGCCAAGAAGGCAACGGATCCTCATGCCACGGTCATCTATGTGCCGCCACCCGGTGCCGCAGCGGCCATCATTGAGGCACTCGACGCGGAAATTCCGCTGATTGTGTGCATCACGGAGGGCGTGCCCCAGCACGATATGGTCAAGGTGAAGCACGCGCTGATCTCCCAGGACAGATCACGCCTCGTCGGACCCAACTGCCCCGGCATCATCGCACCCGAACAGGTTCGTAGCGGACATCGTCGCTGTAACGTAACAAATAACAATTGTGATGCCCGAAGACAGCAGCCGGGAGATAAGCAGATAAGCAGTGCAAAGTTCACTCGTCCGATCGAACGCTTTATGGCTGCTGCCCTTGCCACAGAGCGCTCTCGATAAGGTCACCATGGCGAGGGAGAGAGATAGGTTTCAGTTAGATTGAACAGTTTCAGTTTTATTTGCTTTATTTTTTTTTTAATTTAATTTATTTATTTTAATGACTACGTTTAACTATTTAGCTTATGCAGTTCGTCACAGCGAGCGTGCACTGTTTTTGTGCGGGCTTTGTTTATTTGCGCTTATCTCTTGGACTCTGACGCATGAACCGGTTTCATAATTTTGTTGTATCTAAATTCGATTATTGTTTATTTCGTTTGTTTTACCCTTGCAGAGCTGTAATAATATTGTCAGAAAATAGATAAAGGTATATATTTATTTATATATATTCTTGTTAAATTAACAGCTGGTTTGTTATAGCCACATACGACTGACCATCTCTCAAGTTGTTTCTATGCAAACTAGTCTCTTAGTTCAAAAGCTATCATGAAATTTGGTAGATGTTTGCCTTGGTACTACAGTACATATATCGAAGTCGGCTGACACGGAACGCTTTATCTATATGGGAAAATATCGGTCGAAAAATGAATTATATATTAGAAACTTTTTTTGAAAGATACCTAAACCAAATTTGACAATTGAGAGCATCTTTGTGCTCCTAACATATCTATAAAGCATTATTAAAAATTAGAACACGATATTATATAACTGCCATAGGAACAATCTGTCGAAAAATTAGTTTTTATATATTTTTTTAAATATGAGAGAGGGTTTATATGAGAACTTGTATTGATTTGAAATATATTTGAAGTAAATTTGGCAATTAAGAGTTAATTGGCAATTTGTTGGTATTTCTATGCTTCCTTATATGCTCTAAAATTTTGCCTTACGATCGGTCTTCTATATCTTCTGCTAGGATATTAAATCTTCAGCAATGCGAAGATAACCATTTTTCACACTTTATTTTCGATTTCCAGTGCAAAATCGGCATTATGCCCGGCCATATTCACAAGCGCGGCAAGATTGGCGTCGTGTCCCGCTCGGGCACCCTCACCTATGAGGCGGTGCATCAGACCACCGAGGTGGGCCTGGGCCAGACGCTGTGCGTGGGCATTGGCGGTGATCCGTTCAATGGCACCGACTTCATTGATTGCCTGGAGGTGTTCCTCAAGGATCCCGACACCAAGGGCATTATTCTGATCGGTGAGATCGGTGGCGTGGCCGAGGAGAAGGCCGCCGATTACTTGACTGAGTTTAATACGGTAAGATGGGATACCATTCTATAAACGCTTTTAAAATGCTAATCAACTCCATTCTCCTCCATTCACAGGGCATCAAGGCCAAGCCTGTGGTGTCCTTTATTGCTGGCGTTTCAGCGCCACCTGGTCGACGCATGGGTCACGCCGGTGCCATCATCTCGGGCGGCAAGGGCGGTGCCAACGATAAGATCGCCGCACTGGAGAAGGCCGGCGTCATTGTGACCAGAAGTCCTGCCAAAATGGGTTACGAATTGTTTAAGGAGATGAAGCGCCTGGAATTAGTTTAGATTAAACCAAATTGAACAAAATTGTGACACAGCCGACGTACCAAAAGTACGACTCAGATGAAGAATTGTGCAAAGCAGCAAAGATTATTAAATGATTAAGTAAAAGTGTCGTGAAGACGTGAAAACAAAAAACACACGAAATGAATTATGTCGAAATCCTAAAATTATTGTAAAATTCGCTTAATGTGAAGAAAGAGAAAAATGTTAAGTATAAAATTATACGATCCAAACGAACTGAGTTATGTATTCCACAAAACAAGATTTATTTAAATAACTGCCGATACCACCTATATATATATATATCCAAACAGTTCGAAAACTCAGCACAGCGCACCTAAAATTCGAATTTCGTTGTTGCACTCGAATTTATGGCACCTAAATGTCCATTTGCCTTATTTTAAAAAAGCTATAAAATAATTTAATTTGCAAATTCAAGTTCAAGCTCGAAATAAATGTTAACAAAGCAAAATTCAAAAAATAAAATGGATTTTAAGGCCAAAAAAATTCAAAAATTTCAAATAACAGCGTACGCTTAAGCCAAAAATGTTGAACAACTACATTCTGTAGAGCGGAGTGCATGCATGTTAAGTGAGGAGCAAAACTGTTAAGAGACGAGTACATTTTCGGCAACTATCTGTGCATTTGGCTATCGATACTATCGTTTGTCTTGCAGCACTACCCCAGCTGTTTCCCCATAAACCATACCCGAATTTTGCAACACTTGCACAGCAGCGTAAAAGAAAAAATTTCTTTGTGCAATTTATAAAACAATTTCGTGTGCACCGTGCCAAAACCGAACGCAAACTCCGTGTGTGCTAACAAAAAGCAGCTTTCGCTGCAACAAATCAATCAACTCAAACAAATAACAGACAGCAGCGCCAGGCAAAGTCACAGCCATAAACCAACACAATGCCAGTGTGCAAATTGCTTGTTGTAGCATCTCCAATGGGCAGCAGAACTGAAAATGGTGAGTATCGAACGTTGACCAAAACTAGTGCATAAACAAATACCAAAAAAATAGCGTTTAAAAATTTGTATAAAATTTGTATAAAATTGTGGAGCTTTATTCGTGCATTTCATACAGAATTTTGCTTATGTTGCTGTGTCTGATTTAAGTTGCCGGCTGATATTTTAATGCGTTCGCCACCGGATCGTAAGTCGCCGCATAGGTTGTTTGCAAGTTTTGTGATTTATTTAACTGCAGCTCGGCCCGTTGCCGGCAGCGTTGTCCCGTTATGCTGCGATTGCCATAGCTGAGCATCAGGTCCAGATGCTGCGGCCTCGGCGGCACACTGCCCTGCTGCTTGGCGGCCTCCGCCTGCTTCTGCTGCTTGGGCAGAATGTCGTAGAGAATTGTGTAGGTGGTCGTATAATTGTTGGCCATGCCGGCGGTGAGGGGGAACCGGATTTGCGATTCACTGTTTCTCATATTATTGTGCAGGCATTCGTTGCGTGCGGCCAGAAAATGGCGGGTCGCATCGTTCGCCTCGTCGGCTTCCCAGGGCGGAATGTAGTTGTCCTGCATGTCGGAGACATGATGCTCGCATGCATCCACCCGCTTCAGGCCCGGCAGTATGCAATCGTTCAGCTCCGCGCTGCCGTCGCGCAGCTCCTGCCAATTGGCCAGCAGCACCTCCTTGCTGTAGCTCTTGCTGATCCGCTCGTCCATATAAGAGCCACGCGGCAGTTTACTAAACATGGCTAACGCCAAAATCAACCAACAGCTTTAGAAATACCAAGTTTTGAATTTGGCTAAAATATACCTTGGCTAACAGCAGATTCAACCAGCAGAGATTATCACTAAGTTTTTAAACTAGGACTTGCGGATTTGGCAAAAATATACAACTGTAAAGTGGGAAAAAAATAACAGTAACAGTAACAAACAAAATTGAAATTTTTATGAAAACATCTAATTTGAAATAAGTTGAAATAAGATTTCAACAGCTGCTGAAGTAATTCATTTATTTTTTTTTTTTATTAAATTCGTTATTTGTTTTGTCTTGAACTGCATTTATGCGATAAAATGAATTGGTCTGCAAGTTTTTTTTTTAATTCCAAACATATTCTAATTTTAAAAATTTTTATTTGGTTTTAATCTTTTGTATTTATTTTGTTTTTTCTTAAGTTGTAAACAGCTGTTACGAAAATTTGTAATATATAGATAATTTTGCTTATCTCATATCTTTTGTGACTCATCCGTACACCTATTTATTTACATCTATTCCAGCTATAATATTGGTGTTTGGTATAAACATTGTTACCAATTATGAGTTCAGAGTGAAGTAAATTATTTGAATATCAGCCTGTTGTCTAATTTCTTACATTTGCATGAGTGCTAAAGTTGTTGTACATTTATTTAGCGCATAAAATGCTTTTGTTTGGGTTGAAAATAGATTCGGAATGGATCTCGATGCGTTTTTGTACGCCAGTGTTGGCGTTTCTCGAGTGGGTTTTTATTGAAAATCTATTTTGTGAGGCAACAGACCTGGTCGCGAGGCCGCCAGTTCGGATTCATTGCGTTGTGATCATGTCGTCTGTGCTGTTCTTTTTTTTTCTTCTTCTTCGGTTCCTCGTTGTTGTCATCTTTGTTGTTGTTGTTGTTAATGTTGAAATAACCCGGGCAAAGCAATAGCATTACTTTTGGCTAACATAGCCAATGCCTAGCTATGCTAGGTGCATACACATATGTACAGTGAAAACTCCCTATGGATAATGGTGAACTTACTTTTTTTAGTTTTGAGTCATAATTTTTCTTGATTATTTTAGTTTAAATTTTTTATATGAAAATGCTTTTACTTCTTACAAAAAAATTATCCTCTAGAGCGCAATTTGCTATTTTTGTTAAAATAAAAATCGAAAAACATTAAACATCCATTTTCAGTTATCATAAACGTACTAAAAACATTTTTTTAAAAACTCTGAAAGCATAAATATTATTTATTAAAACAAATACATATTAAAAAAGTCATAACTTTCTGTTTTCAAAATGAATATATTTTATATAATTCTTTTATAATTATTATTAACGTAATAATTAAAATTAATAAATATTAAAATAGTCCTAACTTATTGTTTTCTTATATAATTATTATTAACGTTAGTTATTAAAATAAATAAATATGAAAATAATCCTAACTTTTCGTTAATTATTATTTTCCTTTCAATGTTTTTAATACAATTAATTTTGCAATATTTATTTTACTTATTTAAATAATTACCTAATATTACTGTTAATTTTTTGAACTATTATATTTATTTTAGTCATCATTTTGTTTTTATTATTTATTCGATTTTAACAATGTTGTGTCGTTTAAACGAACTTTCACTGTATTCCTATGTCTGTTTCAATATACAAAGCCGATATTTACGCTGGGATGTAACTAAAACAGACAGCACGCGTTGTTTGTTGCAATTGTTGTTGTAGATGATGCTATAAACGAAATGTCGTCGTCATCTCGATTGTTATTGTTCATTCCCATATAGATATATCTTTTCTTGTTGTTTTTGCTTTTGTTGCAGTCAGTTGTTGTTGCGCTCGGATTCGCTTCGTTTGGCCGTTTTTCTGTTTACAAAAATCACAATTTTTACTGAACAAATTTTGTGTTTTTTTCTTCCCTTGTGTGCACAGAAATTTTAAGAATTTGTGCAAATTAATTTATGAGTTTTTTCACGCTGCTTTATTGTATTTGTTACACTTTTCAACAATGTTTTTTTTAGATAGAATATATTTATAAATATATATTTGTGTACTTCTCTCGATATAACCCGATGAATCTGTGATAATATCTTTGATCTGTCGCAGTTCTCAAGGCGGAAACACACGTTTGTCTATTTTATTTGGCCGGGCCCCCAGGCAGGAAGGCAAGCAGCTGCCTCTTTGCATAATTCATAACTCCCGCAGGTGCTGCCAACGGCTAGCATCAGTGGGCGGGGCGGGTCGAGTGGGGTCACAAACAAAGCAGCAATCAAAAGCGCCCTCATGTGCCCCCTTGGGTATGCAACAAGAATTGTTGCTACCTGCGGTATTAGAAATGCTTGAGAGGGGCATCTTGGGCTTGCTAAGCTACTTTGCCAGTGTTGTAAAGCAGAAAATGAGCTTAAGGTTTGCAAGGAATGCAACTTGAAGAGGCTATGAAGAAGTATACAAGTAAATATATCTTAGTTTCATCAGATACATAAACTGCTAAAAATACTTGCTGCTAGTTTTGAATTGAATAGGTATTTGCATAAAATAAAATTTTCTACAAATTCTTTACTCAGTATTTCACATAATCAAGTTCACATAAATAAAATGATATTAAATTATATATATGGAATGTAAATGTATGCTGTACTTTTTTGTTTATTGATATCTTTTTGTTTTTTTATAAAATACATTGCATTTTGAATTACTTTTTTAAATCTTTAAACTTTAAAAAATTCAAAAATTTATGTATGCGATCTGTGTATAGAAAAACAGTATTTATTTAGTTTATAAATTGGCACATCTTATATTCTATTTCTTAAAAAAAAAACGTGCAAAATTCTTAAACAATATTGTAATCCACCTGAGAGCACATTAATTCTTAAGCAATATTAATTTTATACGTATTTTTTTCTAGTTAAGGTCTTGAAGGTTTTATAAAACTTAGGATAACCTAACTTAGTTTTTGCAACTCATATTAAGGCTTAAAAAAATTGTGCAAAATACTTATAATATGCTGTTTCAACTTAAGCCTTAAGTTTTTGTTATATAATGTGCTGTGTAATCGTTGCAGGACATCTTCGAGTCATCTCAGCAGTCAGGCTCGAATCATACGCCTGTCTAATGTGCTTAGCTGGCGTTTTATGCTCTTTGAGAGCATGACAGGGAACCCAGCACCCAGCCACAGTTCTTGTGTCAGCGAAAAGAAAAAAAAAAACACACACACAAGGCAACATGATTACAAGCCAGGATGAAGCATGCCACGCGCTCGTCGCACATATAAGCTGCATAATCTAGTTGGCTAGAACGGGGCCCGATTGGGGGGAGGGGAACGTTGCGGCTTTGGCCTTTCACGCTTAAAGTGAATGCGACGCTTGTCGCTTGTCTCTTGTCTGGGTCAAGCGGTAGAGTGAACGCAGCAACAACAACAAGGAGAGGCAGCAGCCAGCCAGCAAGTGCTATTTGGCTGTTGTCCTTGTGTTCACTGCCGCCTCGTTGTTGACACCTTTCACGGTCGACAAATTAATTAAAGAGCCCCGCAGGCGTTGTCGTAAAACATTTAGCATTTTAATTGCGTCATAAAAGCAAAATAATAAGAGAGTTTGCGCCCTTTGACATTTGTCGCCTAATTAGATGAGATTAGTTTTGGTTAGCTTAAGGGATTGTGCTCTTCACCTATTCAAGCTTTAATTGAAGTCAATTTCTTGGTGGGGCTTCAGGTGTGACACTTAACTGACACTGGAAGGCGCTGCCAACCATTTTGGCGGGGGAGGTGGGGGGCAGCGGAAGTGCTAAAAGACGCAGCATCCTTGCTTTATACTCGCCTGGCACTTGGCCTCGAAACGCATTGCGCTTTTAAGCTCACACGTGCGACAGGCACTTGTCAACTCACTCACTCACTCACTCAACTCGTGCTGTACGTCCTCTCTGTGACACGCGCTCTCAGCAGCTCTCGCTCTCGCTCTCTCGCTTTCGCTCTGTGTCTTCGGTGACCCAAATAAGATGTCGTAATTGCAACAAGGCGCGACACTCACGACGACATTCACACACACACACACGCACACACAATCGCTTACGATGTGCAATTACGTTTACGTTACGTTTACATGAGCCGAGTGCCGAGCAACAGTCGTCTAAAGTTGCCATCTTAACGAACGCGCTCCGCTCTCATTTACTCTCCCGCTCTTATTTGCTCTCGGGCGCTCAATGTAAACAATGGAAGCAGACGAATCAAAGCTGACGGCTTTAAAAGTGTCATCGTTTCGTTTCCATTGTTCCGCCACCAGCCTAGTGCATAAATTATTTACTGCGACGCATTTGCCAACGCCAAAAATCAACTCGTCTTCCTCCCCCGCTGCCCAACAAACTTTTGATGCTGCGTAGCGCTTGTTTATTCTTAATGATGCGTATGCCATGCAATAGAGCTAATCGCTGCGAATTCGCATGAGTTGCGTTTCAATTTGCATTCACATAAGCGTAGCTTATTGCATTGTCTGTTGCATACTTTGAGGCTGCAGTTGCGGGTCTCTCTTTCTCTCTCTTTATTCTGCTTGAATCTAGGACATGGCGTCCTCAATGCAAATCCTTTAACTACTCAATCATGGCATATACATATATATATATATATATATATATATATATATATATATATATATATATATATATATATATATATATATATAT
>SCDY01001440.1:0-33969 GCA_004143825.1 Drosophila micromelanica
ATGATAATGATAATGATAATGATAATGATAATGATAATGATAATGATAATGATAATGATAATGATAATGATAATAATAATAATAATAATAATAATAATAATAATAATAAAAATAATAATAATAATATTCATAACTGTAATAATAATAATAATAATAAAAATATATATTACTGAACCTATAGTTCCTTCAAGTATATGTCACTAATTAGGCACACAGTTTATGCTCAGATATCCAGCTTAAGAATCAGGCATGTCAACAAAGAAACACATATGTACATAAATATATATATATAATTATACACATAGTACCGCACACCTACACACATACACACTTGTACAACCACAGCTACTTAAATATTTATGCATTTTGATTAATGGGCGCTTGCAACGCTAATTAATTTGATTAGGCGACGACAAAAAGCGCAAATTAGTTTGCTAACAATGCGACAACAACAACAATAATAATAACAATGTGAGAGAGTGTCATCAGCAACCAAAAAACTTCTGCTAGATTAGACCCGACCACCAACAACAACAACAAGGCAAATAAATTAATTATGTTAATCTGTTTACATGTCAACGAGCTCAAAAAACCACATGAGCCGCCTGCTGGGACGGGGTTGAGGGTTGTGGGTGGATGGTTTGGCATTTTATTTCGTTGGCAGTTAATAAAGCAAACACCTGTCGCACTCGTTGCACCACGCCCACTCCCACTCCCTACTCCGTTTGAGATTGGGATGCCATCCATTTGTTGCTCATACGCATCGTTGAACCCGCCAAAGTGGGCAACAACTTGAAAAGTGCGCAAAAATTGCTGCAAAGTTTTGTTTCATAATCATGTTTCAGGCGCTGATAATCACGACAACGATGATGTCGATGATGATGTGGACAGGCGAATCTGTCAGCTCGTCCGAGACGTCATCAATTTGGTTGGCAACCAACCCCCCACCCCATTCCCCTCACTCCTTTTTTTGTGTTTCTGTTGCATGTGGACCACAAAACACTTTGAAGCAAAAAGTTTCTTTGCGGTATATATCATCTACATACATATACGTATATTTATATATATGCATATATATATAACTGTGTGTGCCTTACAGTGGCGTAAAGTCTGTTAAATATCTGACAACACATTTATTCGACTGCAACTTTTTACTACTCAAAAATAAAACAAAAATAAAATTGATTTGTCATTGCACAAAATTTAAAACTCTTGATTGAAACAATACAAAACTATGTTTTTCAAAGACAAATTTATACTAATAAGTATAAATATTTTCTTAAATAATTAAAGTAATAATTCAAACAATAAAAAACAATGTTTTTCAAAAGCAAATTTAGACTATTAGCAATAAATTTTTGTTAAAGAATTGATGTAATAATTGAAACAATTGAAAAAATAATGCATAACAATTATTATAATATCAAATTTAACTAATTAACTATTTTATTCTCTATCTGGCTTTGTCTTTCTTTTCTTTTATCTCATCTATCCAACATATATATATCTATCTATCTATCTATCTATCTATCTATCTATTATTTTTATCTATATTGTATTATTTCTAACAAGCTTCTCTTCTTTTGGCTTTATCTTCCCTTACCATCATTTTGCCCCACTGTGCCATCATTGTCGCTGATGAGCCATCGTGCACTTTAAGCAAATTAGTTACGCAGCTCATGTTCGCTGGTCCTGTTTGCTCTTCCTGCCCCCTCTCCCACTTCAGCAACCACATATATATTCAGACTGTGTGTGTGTGTGTGTGTGTGTGTGTTGGCAAACAAATTTAATAAATAGCTAAAGACACAAAAGTCACAACCCTTTGTAACGGCACACTTCCCTTCCTCCCCCAAAAAATGTTGCTCCTGGTTGGCTTTTTTGGCTGATTTTGGGCGGCTGTCAACAGCCGAAAGGCAGCCACAGACAGACAGACAGAAACTGAAACTGAAGAAGCCATCGTCGCCATCGTCGTCATGTCCATATTCATATTTACTAAAGTTTATGGCCCGTTGTATTTGTTCTTGTCAGGGATATTGTTGTAAGTTGTTATTGGTTGTTGTTGTTGTTGTTGTTGTTTGGTTGTGCGGGCAGCCACATAAAATAAAACACTTCATTTGAACATATTTGCCTGGCCCCGCCCATCATTTGTTAGCCGTTGCTTGTGTTTGGGCCAAATGTCTTGAGCCAAATTCATGTGACGCCTACGACGATTACGAAACAACATCAAAAACACCAAAAACACCAAAGACAACAACAACAACAACTAACCGCGACGAGGGTCTCGAGCGCTCTTGCTGAGGGTGCTGAAGCCAGGGTGGGTGGGGTGATAGGAGGGGGGAATTGTGCGGTAGCTGTTTTGTAGTTTTTGCAAAAGCAAAACGTCTGCCGTTGACTGGCCTCATAATTTATATGCTAAACATATTGCGCTTATATGGATTACAAAAATATTTCTGGGTGTGAAGTGGGCGGAAGGGCGCAAATAAATCTGAAAACTAAAACTGAAACTGAAGCTGAAGTAGGCACAGATTTTGCTTTTGGCCTTTATGCCTAACCCAAGCCAACCTTCGGTCGCAAAAGTTAACTGTCAAATGCAGTTAGTTGTTACCTTTGACCTTTCAAAACAAAGTTGACTTTCAATTGCGACAATTAATGAGAAGTTCGCCACATTTTGAACATTTAAACAACAATTATAATTTAAGGAAAATTTGCAAATTTTCTAAAAACTTTAAAATCAAGAACAAATTTATAAGAAAATTAATTAATACAAATGTATATACCCAAAAATTCAAGAAAATTATAGTTTTGTTTAGGAGAAATTAATATTTGATTTAGTGTTAAGCTTAACGGAATAAGTTAGACTTATTTAAATTATTATTAACAACACCATTTTTAGTAAAAATTTTAATTTTCATTTTAAATTATTTTTTTGTAATGAAATTAATTTAAACTGATTTAAGAAAACAATATATATTCAAATAAATATTTTTTTTCTTTTGCCGCACCCTATTTTCAGTTGGCATTTATCTAGCTGTATCAAAAAACTATCCGATTTGCAGCTAAATGTTGAATCTGTGAACTCTCCAAATTAAGAGCAGAATATACATATATAGTATATATACATATACTTTCAGGGGTTTACAAATATCTTCTTCAATGCGTAACGATAATCGTCACAAAATTATAATGTGCCCTGATATGATATAATGATATAATGAACCCAAGAAGCAGTTCAAGGCACAATTTTAGCTGCAATTATCTTATCTAGATAACTGAATAAATGCTCGTTAAACTTGTAATTACATAAGGAATTCCCCATTGTTTTTATATACCCATTCAAAACTGGATAAAATGGTGTGTAATGGTTAGGTGTATGTGTATGTAACAGGAAGAAGCTAAATAGGTATATAGATTCTTGATCAGCAATATATAAATATTTGAAATTTGACAACATATTGTTGTTGTTTCTATCGATAAATAGCTAATATATTAAGAGTAGTGATTAAAAAGGAATAATAATAAAAAATTAATTAAATTTGCAAAAATTAACTAAATGCAAATTTGTTATATGGCAGGTTATCTGTCAGTCGTTGACTCTTGGCCATAATTTCGATGTTTTGTTTTGTTTTGTTTGCTGTTCGCCCCGCAATTTGAGGCTGCTCTCCGCCTAGGTAGGCACCTCGCAGGCATTCGTGCATTTGCGATTCGCATAAAACGCTCAACGATGCATGAACCACTTCGCAGACGAACTGTGACTCTATATGTATATAAACATATATATATATGTATATATATAGAGTGTATGCACGTCTGAGTCATGGCCGGCACACCCACGGCGCAACACCTTCCCGGTTCTGTGCTCGGGCCAAGGCCACGCTCTCCGCACAACTCATTCACAATGGTCTGTTCAGAGTATTCCCAGTATTCGCTGGCTGTTCTGAGGGGGGGTGTTATTGGCCACTTCCTTATAGCTAGTCTAGAGAAGAGTTTGCCTCGATTATGGGGCACTTACCTATGCTGCATGTTGTTCAGTTGAATGTGACGTGTTGTTGTTGTTGTTGTTAGTCGTCGCTGCGCTGTTAGCCCGCTGACGGCGCTGCTGCTGCTGTTGTTGTTGTTGTTGTTGTTGTTGTTGTTGTTGTTGTTGCGGCACCAGAGCGGCAGTCTCTGCAGCTTCTTCACGTCCGGCGATAGTCCAATGACGCGCGTAGCAGCCGCGCTCGCACTCAGCGGTGACGTCATGTTGGCCAATTCGCTGGCATCCGTATCGCCATCGGTCTCAATCTGCTGCTGCTGCTGCTGCTGCTGTTGCTGCTGCTCGCAGCGCAGTCGCCGCGTTGAACGTCGCTGCGGCGGTGGCGGCGTTGTTTTTTGAGCCAAGCGGCGGCGTTGAAAGCCATTTGATTGTTGTTGTTGCTGCTGTTGTTGCTGCTGCTGTTGCTGTTGTGTAGTTGTTGCTGTTGTTGTTGCTACTGTTGTCATTCTGCCCATTTTAATAGGCCTCAATTTGATATCACTAAAGCATTGTGGGCGTGGCAGCTGTGTATTGCTGTTGTTGTTGTACTTATTGATATTGTAGTTATTATTGTTGTTGCTGTTGCTAATGCTTTGCCAATGCTGCAGCTGCAATTGCCTTGAATGTTGCTGCTGCTGCTGTTGGTTAATGGTTGCTGTTGTCATTGCTGTTGCTGTTGCACTTGTTGCTGCTGCTGCTGCTGCTGTTGTTGTTGTTGTACCATGATTAGGCGCCGAACGCAAATCATTCAGCATCATATCCAGATCGGAGGCCAGCGAACTGAGCAACTGTAAAAATTAAATAAAAATAAAAATGATATTTACCAAAATTTCAAAAATATATTATTTTGTCATATTTTTAACTTAACTATGAATTGTTGAGGATTTCTTAAATGAAATACAAATAGGAAAAGTTAAATCAGATTTTTTTTTTTTTTTTTTTTTATAGTTTTCTAGTTATAATCAACTAAAAACCCGGTGATATTTTTAAACTAATGTTACATATTGTTCATAAGGCATCGATATATATATACAAAAAAAAGAATTTTTTTGAAAGGCAATTATTAAAAAAAAAATGTTAAGTACATTTTTTTCTATAGTATATGTAAATATCTTAAAAAGAAAAGTAAATTCTTAATAAATATTACATAATAAAAAAAATTAAAACTTAACTTAATTATGAATTATTCTGAATTTACCAATGTTTCAACTTTTTGAATGAAATATAAAAAAAGGGAAAAGATAAATTAGAAATAAATATTTGCTAAATATTATATTAAAATTAATAGTTATTCTAAATTATCGAAAGCTGCAATTTATTGAAATAAAAACGCAATAGGGAAAGGTAAATTAAGGTGATGTCTTAAAAAAAAAGAAAAGAAAACCTAATTCTTGCTAAATATTAGCAAAAACAAGCAACCCAAAACCGCAAAAAAAAAGCATGAAAATATATACGTTGAAAGTTTCGCTGGAAAATTGCAATAGCTATCAGAATCGATTGGTAATCAAGTTCTATGCAAATCTGTCGGGTTTGTGGGTTAATGAACGGATGTCTCAAGCAGCCATCGACTTGACACAGAGAGACAATCAACTGCTGACGACTCCTCGACTGGCCATGAGAAACTCGACGCGACGTTGATTTTCTTTCGGCTTATGGTCTTTTCTCATGTGTTATGTTGTTTTTTGTCTTCCCAAATCATGCCCAAGAGTCTAGGCAGTTAAAGTCGGCCTCCGCGAGGAATTTCCGTTACACAAACAACTGCAACTGGCGGCGATTTGAGCCAGAGTCGAACCTGGCCTGGAACTGGTCTTGACTTCCGGCCGGTGGCATCGAATGGGGAGGCCTTGGCGACTCTGAAGATAATGCAACGCCTCAAATAAGTGTCGCGACAAATGCGGCAAATCATAACGGGTTTATTGGGGGCCGTGGCCGGGGTCGGGCTACCAAAAAAAAAAAAAACAAAAAGAAAAGAACGCTGCATAAGCAACGTGCAACTTGCAACGTGGAACGTGCAACGCTTAATGCCAAAATTTTATACGGCTGCGTCGACGTCAGCCGCAACGCAAATTGGCTCCCACGCTCTGTGCTAATTTGAGCTCCACTTCTGTTTTCACTTTTTTTTTTCGATTTCTGCGACTCTGCGCGTTTATTTTGGTTTTTATTTATTTACTAATTTTTTGTTGGTTTTTTGTATCGTTTTTGTTTTATATTTTGCTTCACTTTGTTGTTGCTGTGGATATTTATAAATATTTCTACAGTTTTTGGCCTTTTTGTCTTGGCTAAAAACCTCGAGCTCTATGCAAAATTTATGCGCTAAAAACTGAAGTGGAAAAACGAAATCGAATGAATTATATTTAGCAGACATTTGGGTGCGCTTTTAAGCAGGATAAAGAATATATTATTATAAGTTAGAAAAAAATGTAGACAAATTATATTCTTATTCAGATAAATGCAGCATGATAATAGTAATTTTGAATTTTAGTTTTTAATCAGAAATTTCAAGTTTTAAAATGAACAAAAAAATGGATTATTTAAGATTGATTCTAATTTCAGAAAGTTTAATTATATAATAAATTGACGACAAATCTGTATCTCAATTGTTCAGACTAAATTATTTTGAACTTTTAAAAATTTTCTTAAAAATTTTATATTGTTAATTTTCATTTTAATTATTTCTGCCTTTCTTTCTCTTTCCGACATTATCTCAAAGTATGCATTACGATTGCATCTGGCAATGCGTGTCCTTAATTTGCTCAGGTGTTTTGAACAGGCCATTTGTGTGGCACACACATGTTGCAAGCTGCACCACAACACGCATACGCCTCATTGCACACTTAATGTGCAGCGTGCGGTGTCGTTTTATACGTAATATGTAAATGCAAAGGAGAAAAAGGCCTTAAACACATGGATTAGCGTGTAATGTGCAACACACACACGCACACACACTTAAGCACACACACACATACATACACACACTCAAGCACACACACACGTACAACATGTAGACAGACCAGCCAATTGAGCAATTGCCACAGCAAACAAATTCAAATTGAAAATGTGGGCAAAGCAGCGCAAAAAAAAAAACAAAAAAAAATATGCAAGAATGAGAGAAAAAATATGTGAAAAGAGAGAAAAAAAAACTGTATAAAAACGACAATCGCCGAGTTTCTTGTTTGAAGTACAAACAAAACTTCAATTGGCTGCGACTGCAATTTCAATTTAGGAATCATAAAATTAAAAAAAATAAAAATGATAAAATAAAATGAAAATAATTTCGTGTATTTATTGTAAATTAAATTAAACGAGCTTGGGGAGTTATGACGACGACACTGGATATGGGACTGGACAGTTTGTACAGTGAAAACTTTGGACATTGGACACTTACCGCAATGGCATCCATCACAGCATTAACCATGTTTGTTGTTGTTGTTGCTGTGGCTAGTTGTTGTTGTTGTTATTTCGCTTATGTTGAACGCTTCTTATGATTTATTTGACAGTCATGCAAACATTTTGCACAATTTCAATACGTTGCCGTCGTCGTCTTTTACTTCTGCCTCCGCTTCTGCTTCAGCCTCCGCTTCGGTTTCGGTTTCTGTTTCGGTTTCAACTCCGCGTCCTTTCGCGTCCCGCGCGCTCCTCAATTTGAAATCTGTTGACATTTAATTAACGTGCTCGATTTGCTTATGCGGCAGGTGGGCAGCCCGTACACACACACACACACACACACACACAAACACACACGCAAGATATTGAAACGTGCTGGGCAGCTGTGGATAAAAGATTGACAACGAGTTAATGCCGGGTTTATAAGTACTTGAGGTTGTTGTTAATAGGCGTAGAGTGAGCGTTATAAGGATCTGTGATCTCTAAAAACCAATGAGACTGCAAACGAGTTGGCAGCCCAGTTTTTTATTTTTTCTTCTTTTTGACAACAAATTTCAAAGTTTGCATTTTTTTCATATCAGATTTCAGAAAAATTATATAATTTAAATATATTAAATTTAAATTATCATTAAAAATGTTTGTATCTCAGTTTAATATTCCTAAATAATAATATTGTTTTGTCTAAAAGCCTGACTTCTAAAAAAGCAGAAGAAATTAAAGAAAGTAATATAATAAATAGCATCAATTTAATAAAAATAATAAAAAAGATATTAAAAATATATCTTACGAAATATTTTTTTCGTAAAATTTAAATTTTGCATTCTGCTTTTGAAAATATAAAAATATTGACAATAACTTTAACTTAACAAAATGTGTCAATTAATAAAAACAAAACAAATCCTTGGATTACCCTTCAAATTATATTATTTCATAAATTACACGAAAAAATGAAACTTTACAATTAGCAAAAGATCCAATCAGTTAACATAGAAAAAAGATAGATATCACGCAGTGAATTTTCATTGGTGATTGGTACGCAAATTGAAATTCGATTTATGAAGACCATATGCTCATTACGAATGTTCAAGTGCTGCTGGCCAATTTTGAGTGTCAGCTCAATGTGAAGCCAAACGACAGACGGCAAACTACGGACCCTCACACCGCGTGCGATAATCCAAATAAAAAGTGAATGTATTTTGCAGATATGCTCGTACTTTTAATTAAAAACTGCGCCACGGCTAACGGAGCAATCCGCACTGTCCAAACATTGCCGAGATGTTTGACGACGTCTGTCCGTTTGTCGCTGGCGACTATATGTATTTTTGTTGTCTCGCTGTACGTCTGGAACGCGCGACGCATTAAATGAAAACTTGTTTCACATATTTTCCACAATTTTCCGCATTTTATGCTCATTAATTACATTTTCATTTCCATTTGCATTTACATAACCATTTTACTTTTTTTTTGTTTTTTTTTTTTGTGTTGGCTGTTTAATGCCTTTTTTATGTTTTCTTTTTTATAATTATTTTAGTTTTTGCTTAACTAGCTCAGCAATTTGATCAGCCTGCTCAAAATTCCTCGCCAGTTGACGGAAGTTGAATTGCAAATTAAATTGCCAGCGATTTACACGATTTGATAAGAGTCAAAAGTAAAAAAAAAAAAAGAAAAAAAACTTGAACTGCATTCGAACTACGCACAGTTTGTAGGCTCAGCCATTAAATAATACAAGCAAAATAAAATATAAATAAAATAAATTAAACAAAAAAAAGGAGCGTGCTCAAGCAACAGATACCCAGTATATAACTTAAAGCTGCCCCAAAGTATAAATAATAAAAAAAAGTTTCTAGAACTCATTATATTTGTTTATAATCATTAATTACAAATGTTTATCTATATCTTTAAAATTAATATAAATTAAATTTCGCCATTGTTAACTTTTACAATATTCGAGTTCAATTGAACACTCTGACAAACTAATCAGTCAATCAAGAATATTCCTGCCATAAAGCTTTAAAACAGCTCTGTAATACCCTACATACACTTTTGCAGGGCATATAAGCACATACATAAATAAAACAGCCACAAAATAAACGAGTAGAAAATAATCTATGAAAAAAAATGTCTGTGACACGAAAAACGCGTGAAAAAACGCGTCGAAGTCGCGCCGCTGTCGCTGCGCAGTCGCAGCTCATTATTCAAGCTTAAATGCATACGAAATGAGATTTTGTCTCGGGAGTTTTATTTATTTAAGCTCCATTGTGTATATAAATTGTTTATTATATGATTTACACTCTATGCACATTGCCGAGTGCTTTGAATTTGTCATGAGACGCATTAAGATCGCAATTGATTCGAGAGATACAAATGAGAATATCTAGATAAAAAGTGAAACAAAGAAATAAATACATATAATATATATCTTCACTTTAACAATCAAATTGTAATATCGGTGAAATTTTATTTTAAAGTTAACTATTTAAAATGCAAAAATAAACAATTTAGAATAATATGGAAATGAAATCATAGAAATCATGCTGAAGATCAGGAAAAGGGAAATGTAGAACAATAAGAGATAATTTATTAAAGTATGTAACTATTAGATAAAAGCTAATATGAAGTGATTTAGATAAATAAGTAGCTATTGGATAAGTTGCAAATTTGCTTGGAATAGTGAGAAAAATGTGATTACCTAAATAAAAGGTAGAGCAACACGTACACAGATTATATAAATTATGTGAATTTGAGTAAAGTGAGACAATTAAAATAATTGTCTTCACACAACAGAAGTGCTCTACTTCAATATAAGTAAAACAAGAAAGCGAAAAGCAAAAAACAGAACGATAAATAAATTAACTTGAAGTGCAAAACAGATAAAATTGCAAAAAGTAGAATGCAAAATAATAAAATTGTTCATGAAAATGGGGCAATATAAAAAGCATTCGAATTAAATGCAGTGTAGTGATTAAAAAAAAACATGAAAACAATATTTAAAAACAGACTTTAACAACTGATATACCTTGCAAAACTACACCGCATCTCCTACACAATATTTTAACAGTTCGAACAATCTAAATATTTATTAGCCAAAGAGCATTTGTACTTCGCTCTGGGCATCAAGTTTTCCCAACTTGTTGATGTTTCTTGTTTATTGTTTACCATTTTGTGGACCGGCTCATTAGCAAAAAGCGACACATGGGACAACAACAAAAGTTTGAGATTTTGTGTGGCATGAAATTTCAGACCAAATTCCAGTTGACCAGCTCAATGTTGTTAATACAAAAATTCAAAAATTCCAAAAAAGATTGTTTATTAATTTTTTTTCTTTTACGCAAAGCGTTGGGGTATTTATGTTAAGGTAACAAAACAAAAGAGGTTAAAGCGGCGTTAAATTGAAGTTAATTAAATGATATTGAGCCATAAATTGAAGACAGCGTGCGGCGTTGGCAACCATGAGATACAGATACATATATTGTGTGTATCTATACAGATACAGATGCAGATACAAATTGGCAGATACGGCATTAACACGCCAGCTGCTTACAGCTGACAGTTCGACAGTTGAGGCACGGCTCAAGATATATATATATGCAGATACAGATACAGATACAGCTACAGCTACAGCTTTAGATACAGATACAGCCGCTTGGCATTCACGAAACGCGCATTTGTAGTTTTTGAATGCTGAAATCTACATTCGCTTCAGGCTCTTATCTAATACAGCCGCTGGTTCTCGCTTTTGTTTTGAGTCGCTTTGCGCTCTGATAAACGAGCTCCAGCTCTCTCTCTCTCGCCGCAGCAGCGACTTCTTCTCGTTGATAAGCGACGAGCAGCGCAGTCGACGTCGCTGCCAGCGTTGTTTGGCTGTAAATTGAGGCTGAAGGTGAATTTGTGTCCGCATCTCGAGTGTCGCCAAGGCGATCGCATTCTTCGCATTTTGTCAATTGATTCCGCAATAAATCAATTGAAATGTTTGTGCGCACGATTTCTGATAAGCGTCGATTCGCCGCAATTGAAATGCATTTAAAAAAAAAAACAAATTCGCATGTTCCTCAAAATTTTTGCTCGCCACAAGTGTCCACCAAGTGTACAAATTTGTTGTGTACATATTTCGTATGCAATGAGGGCCGATATGGTCGCTTGAGCGTATATAAAAATATATATTTATGTGTACATTGCCGCATTCGTATCTGTCAGATAGTGTATCTATTGTCTGCCAGCCAGCAACAATGCAAATCAGCGTGCGCAAGGTCAGTGTTTCAATTGATTGGAGTCATGTTTTAGAGACACTTTTGACACACTTTTCACTTGACACGTTTCCAAGTCCAATCAGGCCCAAAGAACTGGTATTTTTCCATATGGAAATCGATCTATCGGTTAATCGAGCCACATTATATATACAACATCTCGCAGTTCATATATATATTTACATATTTAATATCTAAATTTATGAAGAGAACGATTTGTAATACATGCAGATTTCATCTCAATTTCATTCAATCATAGGCTATAAGATTTGATCGATAAATATCGAAATAAAAGTATATTTTAAAAAATAAGTTTTTAAGTAGCAAATTAAAGTAGAGAACGTTTAAAACAAAGTTACGGATAATTTGAAATATAAAGGTCAATTTCCAAATATTGTAAAACTCATTAATAAGTTTTAAATGGAACATCAATGCAGAGAAGAAACCACGACCAAAATGTTATTTCTCATTAAAAAAAACCGTTTCAGTTTTGTCAAAGACAAATTGTAGTTCTAGAAAAAAGTCGAATTTGGCAAGTTCGTTGCACAGATGAACTTGCCTATGGTTGCAACTCTATTAGGCCACACAGAAGATGCAACTTTTACTTTCTGCGCTCTTGCAACAGCTAAGGAAA
This sequence comes from Drosophila micromelanica, assembly GCA_004143825.1. NCBI lineage: Eukaryota > Metazoa > Arthropoda > Insecta > Diptera > Drosophilidae > Drosophila > Drosophila micromelanica. The sequence continues at coordinate 12,275 of SCDY01001440.1, forward strand.
CAGAAAACAGAAACACGAAAGAGAAACAGAAACAGAAACTACTGGCAACGACAAGCAAACAAACAAACAAACAGGCTGACAAAGAGACTGAAAGGGTGGGGGTTGACGGGGGACAGTGGGACACATGCAACAGAAATATGACAATAAAATGACGACAGTTTGCACGGACGCCAACGTTGAGACAGCGATGAGAACAGTGTTAAAGGAGCCCGGGAGGCGGTACGGGGGCTAGAAGAGAGAGAGAGAGAGAGAGAGATCAACAGGCACATATTCGTACATATCAGCAAAGACAAACAAAACGCACGAAATACAAAAAAAAACACAAAGAATAAACAGCCAACTGTGAAATGCCGAGGATCGAATACTCTTAAAAGACATACAAAATAAAAGATTTTTGTTAAATTTTTTATTTGTAAATTAATAAATAAATAGTAAAACTTAAAAACTCAAGTTTTTTTCAGCTAAATTTTTAACAAGCTTTTTCCAAAATTTTTATACAATTTTTTTTTATTTTCCAGTGTTAAATTTATATATAAAGATATTTCTCTTAATAAAAAATATATATATTCCATACATAAAATTAATTCTCAAGTGATTGATTTTATACAAATTACATATTAAAGTAGCCCGATGTTGATTGATTGATGTTGATTGATCATTAGAAAAATTATAAAAGATAAGCTTGGTCTTATCTTAGATAAATAAAAATTTAAAGTGATTATTTTTATGATTTTTTTGAAATGAAATTATATTCCCATATACTATATAAAATGCCCTCTGGCAGTGTATACAAAAATTGTTTGCATGGCAACCCAGTGGAAGTGGCAAAGTGGCAGCAACAGCAGCAGCAGCAGCAGAGCTCGTTGCGGCAACCGAACTAGATGAGGGCCTGCCAAGGAGTCAAAAACTGTATCGGAGTCGGAGTCGGAGTCGGAGTCGGAGTAGGAGACGAAAGTTGGGAGAGTCGCCTTGTTTATGTTTATACGCGGGCATTGTGTGGCGAGGCGACGAGGCGGAGAACTGGGCCCAAAAGATAGGCAGACGAATGCCAAGAGCACAAAACACAGATACATATACAGATACATATACAGATATAGATACAGATGCAGATGCAGATACAGATGCAGATAGACATGTGCAATGTTTGAGAACCAAACATGGAAATATTGACAAATAGATTAAAACTTATTAAGGCAGCAGCGGCAGCGGCAGCGGCAGCGGCAGCGCTGGCAACAGACGCGACAGCGCAGTCGCTGCAAAAATGTCGCATGTCGCATGTCGCGTGGGGGCCGCCGTCTGACATGCTGCCGCCGTCTGTTGTCTGCGCGTGGTTTGCCGCACACACGTGCAACAGCCGCAGTCGCAGCAGCAGCAACCGCAAGCAAAAGATACTGACGGCCGGGCAGGTTGAGGCAGGTCCAGTTTGCCGTCGGTTGGTGCCACTCATTGCCAATATTTATCATCAAATATGGTCGAAATCTATATTTAGACGCTGACGATCGACGCTGATCGCGCGAACGCGAACAACTCACGTTCAGTTCAGCTCAGTTCAGTTCAGTTCGGTTCAGTTTCGATCATCTTCTTCAGGGCTGACCTCGAGCACGCCTCGATCACCACGCGGAGATCGCGATCGCGATGGCGATCGCGGCTTTCTATTGAAACAGTTGGCCACCGAGCGTTAAACACTCTGTCAATTTGTACTCTTTTTTTTCTATTCCATACCCTGCATTGAAAATGGGCAAACAGTAGTACATCGGTCTTCGATCGGAATATACATGACAATACGTTGAAATTTTGTTATTCCATATGCCGAAGAAGTTTATCATTTGTATACTCCTTCACGAAGTAAAACAAGCATATTGGGTTTGTAAAATATCTGTATAAAGCTAGAACCTAGAAATTTGGAATATATACGTTTTTTTGTTAGCTACAAATCGATGTAATCTTCATATAGATCGTTCAGTTTTAAACGTAGTTTAGCAAACAAATTACTGATCAACTCTTCTAAAGATCACTCCTGTAAAAATTGATCATTGTATAACTGAAGTTGATTAATAGAAAGTGCAGAAGTTTCTCAACGCGGGCTAGAGGGTATCTCCTAGTCACTCACTCACTTAAGCATTAGAACACACTTACCTTTGGTTTTTTTTTCTTTTTTGGTGCTGCTACCGCTGCCCACATGAAAACTGATCACCAACTGATCACAATTCGGTCATACATAGTTAAAAAGCTCGAATATTTGGCCAACAAATTTGCCACTTTATGTGATTCATTTAAGAAAAGATAAAAAAAAAAACACAAATTATATCAAGTGGGTGTCGTGAGTGTAGATCACTGGGTAAGGTCTACTGATCGATCGATTTACTGTATAAACAAAGTTATGCGATCGATTGAAAGCCAAGAAGCTTGCCAAACTTGAGACACTTCATTGACTTCATTTGAATAACAAAAATAGAAAACACTTTAGAGGTGTAAGCCAGCCTTTGTTATGGCTATCAGTTGAGTCTGAGTCAGTCTAGAGTCTGTCAAATTTACAAAATAACTTGATCCGGTCTGCTTTCAATTTCCTGTTTCCCAGTCGAAACTTTTTATAATTCTATATCTGCAGTTTATAAGCTGAATTGAATCGGATCGTATGCTTATATATTTATATAAATGCCATAAGTGTGAAAGGGAATTTAAGCTTCGTTAATTTGATATAAAAATATTTATTATTTTTTTAGTGGCATTAAAATCTTGGTTTTGCGTTTTTAAGCATGTTCAAAATGATGATGAGATGATCTTCTTCTTTCTTCTTTCAAAAATGTTCTTTGCACGAACTCTTTTTCTTTCTTCTTTATTTCAATATTTTTGTGGGCTTTTTTTTTTGGGTGTTGTGTAATATGTGTTAAAAAATCTTCAAATCTTTAATTAAGTTGAAATTTTAAATTTTTGTTTATTCCATTTTTCATAATTGCAGTATTTACAATTTGTATTTTGTTGTTATACTTTCATATAATTTTTATGAAATGCTTGATTCTAACAATCTTTAAATTAGATGTTAAACGCTAGATTAGTGAAAAACCCATGTTTTACTTTTATTTACTTGTATGTTGTACAAATTTAAATACATAATAAAACTCCTCTTACTTTCTTTATATTTTTTTAATTTTTTAACCATTTATTGTACTTTATAATAAAAATCATAAACCAAGCCAGTTTCCTAAAGAATCAGGCTTAAGTAAACATAAAAAAACTAAAATAAATATTTACTAATAAATAATAAATAAAATATATTGCTTTTAAATTTGAGGTTCGAATCTGTGTGGAAACATGTAGCAGAGTGTTTAGTCTGGGCTACTATATAGTCAATTTTACTATGGTACCATAAAACGCAAATCTCTTAGCAAACACACGCACTGGGAATTGTACCTGATTGAACAGCGATACGAGGAGGAAAGGATCCGCTGATAAGACTCTGTGCTCTATCTAAAGCTAATAGAATTGTAGACGAAGGTAAATTGCATGTGAAGATACAAACATGTATGTATATATACATATATATTTAGGTACATTTGTGCGTGATTTGGCGTATCTGGAGCTAGTGAGGTAATGGACTGGAATTGCTCAACGTCTTTCGGCTATTGCTGTGGCAAGAGGAAGAGCGATAAGCTAAAATCGTTGACTTAGCCAGCGGCGCTTATCTAACAGAGAACAATGCAAAAAAAAGGTAAAAGCAAGACAAGCGGGCGACAATCCCGACAGACGATAGTAAATTTGCCAAAAAAAAAAATAAATAAATGAATAAGAAGGAACATGTAAAATATACACAAATTACTTATCAAATGTTGTTTATCTAAGAAAGTTGCTGTTGTTGCTGCTGCTGCGGCTACGGCGGCGGTGAAGGAAATGACAAAAACGCAAAGAATGCGAGGTGAGGTGAGACTGGTGAGAGGTAAAAGAACGATGACGAGATCGCAGCGTGTGTGTGAGACGAGTGCATGTGTTGGTGGGTGGCGCAGGGGCGTGCGTGCGTGTGTGTGTGAGTGAGTGCGAAATACCGCGGCGATTAACAATTCGCTGTCAAAACGCATCGAAAGCGAAAAACGAGACAACGACAAAACAAGGCCCAAGGAACACACAGGCAAAGGTGCAATGCACGCAACAAAATGCACGAGAGCAGCCCACCAAAAGAGAGCGTTTCAATAACGAAAGAGAGAGAGGTGAGAGAGCGCTTGTAAAATTCGTAAACGAGCGCCTGTTCCAATTGTGGGCGCAACATGCGATGCAAAGGTTGGCTAATTTTCGCCGGTTAAGTGCTGAACTTGAACTTGTGCGAAGGAGGAGACGCACAGGGAGAGCCAGCGGGCAACAGAGAAATACAGGAAAAGGGACACGCAACGACAATGGACTTGCGGGCAAATGCGTTTACACTTACAGTGCGCTGATTGTGAAGACTCGGACAATTGTTCCGGCTGTTGCTCCAATTTCGAATTGCACGCACACTCACACACACAAGCACACACTTCAATTGAATTCGCGTATCGCACTTTAATTTAATGTCTCACACTTCACTTGCCGCTGTGGCTTATGTTGTTATTTTCTTCATATTCAACAATTAAATATATAGAACAATTATTATTGCTGTGTTTGTGTGCGTATTTTAGTTAATTGCGCCACATTTAAAAAAATATATATTTTAAAAAAAAACACAAAAGTCCGTTGCCGAAACTCCCCGGCACCGGTTAGCCACACAACAACAACAATGCCCAGCAATTAATTAGTACTAGATTAGCTGAACACAAAAACTAAAATTTCGTACTTAATCATATGAGCGTGTGATTAACAATCACAAATAATGTTGAGCTGCGTTTTAGCCGGAGAACTTGAACTCGCAACCGTTTCTCTGCAAGACTGAGAGAGAGACACACACGATCTTCACGTTTCAATTGCGCCAAACAGACTAATCTTGCGACAGCAATCGATGCCACTATCGATATGAGCATCATCGAGCGTGTTGGACACTATCGATAGCATTCTTTGGAATCATGCAATTGGAGGCATTCCCACTTGTTGGCAGCGGACAGCAGGTAGCACTTGTTGCTTTGAATGTGAATGCACATGAAAATGTAAACGTTGAAATTAAATTAATTTATTTTAAAATTATATAAATAAAGAATAAGATAAACTAGTGTGAGAGCAAATATAAATAAATATGTTGAGCTTATGAATATTGACTTGTCTAATGTATTTCCACACCGTTTTGGATGCCACAAAGTGGCAACAACTCAAGTTGCAGTACCGATCGTAACTTATCGATAGTTCATTTTGCCACTCACAAAACAGAGGGCGCCAAGATTTAAAAAAATAATTTTTGATTGATTGTACTGTTTATGCAAATTTAAGATAAAATAATAATACTTGCTTTGTTCTATATTTAATTCGCTATATTTAAGTGTTTTTAGTTCGAAACATGCTGCAATACATTTTCACTTGCACTTTCTTTCTGCAGCACAACAAAAATGAACAACAATAATTTTCATGGACCCAGGTGACAAATACTTAAAACTTATTTGTGCTTTCGCCCGATGCAATCAGAGCAGATTCCACATTGATTACCTCGCGACCCGCTAAATGCAACGTCATCGCTGGTAGGGGGAAGGGGAGGGGAGGGGAGGGGAGGTTCGATTATGCAAGTGCCAAGTGCCCCAGCATAGAAAGTTCGTTAGGCGTAATAAACAATTCACGTCGTAAACCAGATTTATGCTGCCGTTGTTGTTGTTGTTGTTATTGTTGTTATTTTGGATTACGCACGATTACATTTAGTGGGTCAGCGGAGAGGCTGAAAAACGCCGCTTTATGGATCGTAAAAATGATTATCTGCATTTTCCCTTTTCGCTAACGATAAATACAATTAAGTAAGCCCTTTTCACAGTGAAACATGGTTTTCTTTCTTTCCATTTGTGGCATTAATTGCCGAAAAGCCGTCTAATTTCAAGAGATCAACTCTAAAGGGATCTGAAAGTGGCACAAGGTTAACGTAAAGTGTGGAAGTTGTTATAAATAATATGTTTTTAATGCGATTTCTGCAATTTATAGATATGGACTGGAAAAACTGAATGACGATTTGAAATTGGAACAATAATGTTTTTGATATCATGAGACGAAGTTCGGATGGTAAATTTTGACCAAATTTGACAAAACTCACAACTTTTGTCAAAATTTCGAAAATTTTACATTTTAAAACTTTGAATAGAGATAGATTTTATGGACTTTTTAGAATATAATGAGATACAGCTTTCCGGAATCGGACCACAAATAGCCAAGATATAGCCATTTAAAGCCTTTTCAAGTACTAAAGTACGTATGGCATTAAAAAATTTTAATTCAAAATTTTTACCATTTTTGACAAAAAACACAAGGGGTAACATCACAATTTTTGTCAAAATTTCGAAAATATTGAATTTTTAAACTTTGAATAGAGATCGATTTTATGAACTTCTAAGAGTATAATGAGATATATATTTTCCAAATCGGACAACAAATAACCGAGATATAGCCATTTAAAGCCTTTTCAAGTACTAAAAATTTCATATCTCGGGATAAAAAACAAAAAATTTCGATTCTATACAAATAACAAATAATCTTTTAAAAACAATTTTGGTTATACAAAAATTTGATTTTGATTTATTTCTATAAGTTTTATTAGAGATTTAGCAAAATGAAAATTCTTGAGAAACACTGAAAGAAATGATATTTATGAACACTTTCACACGATTTTCATTAAGCTAAATAACTCCAACTGAAATTTTGTTAACAAGTTTTTTCTGATGTTTTTAAATTCCTGATCAAGTTCTTTATTGGAGCTGCAGTCGTCATTATATCGTCGTGTCGTCGATCTCATTCGCAAATTATCTTTGTTTGCCAACTTGTAATTGTTTTCAATGCACAATTAAGCAGCAGCAGCAATAACAGCACCAGGTACAAGAACAACAACAACAACAGTATTTTTTTTTGTGTGTAAAAGTTAATGGTTTTTCTGTTTACTTTTTAGCGCTGCGTTCCCAAGTGGGGCGTGTTCTTTGTTTTGCCCCAGAAGCGAAAGCATTGAACTAAGCTCAGTCTGGAATACACATTCCCCCTCCGTTCCCTGACCCGCATCCCACAACAACACCTACACTAAATATATGTATATATATACATATATATATGTTTGTATATCAGTCTACATCACAGTTGTGGGTTGTGCGACTCTCATTAAATAGTTCATTTCTCTTTCTTATACCCTGTACTCAGTGAAAATGGCTAACAAGGCATCTAGTTGTTTTGTGCATCTCCTAACTTATAGAGTATATATATTCCTGATTACAACGAGTTTGGTATTTATTTTAATAATTTTATAATATCCATAAATATTTATTTGTAGCCAAAATAACAGCATATCTCAAAGAATATATTTCGGATACTTCCTAAAATTAAAAGGCCAGCAGTCAGCTGGACATAGGGTATCTCTTAGTCGGGCACTCCATGCGAGTGCAATCTTCCCGTCATTTTCATTTCATTATTTTAGCAATAAAACATGGGTAAATAGCACAAAACTTTTCAGCTAGGGTATCTCTTAGTCGGGCACTCCTTGCGAACGCACTCCTACTTGTCTCCCCGTCATTTTCGCTTTATTATTTTAACAATAAAACATGGGTAAATAGCAAAAAAACTGTTCAATTAGCAGTTGGACTGCACAATAAAACCGCACAAAACAAAAAAAAAATAACAATAAAAATTTTAAGTTTTTTTTTTTTGGTTACTAATGAAAAAACAAAAATCAGCTTACAATAGTTTCATTTTTATTTTTATTTTTTTAATGTGATGTGAACAGACGCGACGCATGGAATCATGGAACTGGCGTCTCATTATGCTCACAATAACGGAGGTCATGCGAAACAGTTGGACAAACACAATTGCCGGACAGCTGGACAGTGGAATTGTCACCATAACATGAGCTAGAGGGCTTGGGATCTTCAATCTCGAGAATGCCAGGCATTGTTGGTGGCCAAGAGAATGGCGACTTCATTAGGTCAGCTCTAAAAAATCTTAAGAGTTTGCACTGTAAATTAAAAGGCGCTCATGTGCCTGGTAAAGCTCATGTTAGTTGACAAATAGTTAAGTTTAACTGGCGGATGTTAACAAACAGTTAAATTTTTTTTAGGAATATTCAGTTCCATTTATAACCTAAGTTCATTTTTTTGTTATGCCTGTTAAAGCTCAGGTCAGCTGACAAGAAGTTAAATATGTTTATACTTCGTAGTTCATGTTAACTGACAAAAAGTGAAATTTCATGCTTCCAATTTATTTTATTTGGTGACCTTGTATACTTCAATTAATTCTTAGCTAGTGCACAAAAAAAAAAAACAAATCTTAACGCACAGGTCAAAAGTGTTAATTCTTTCTGACCTCTTGTCAACTAAGTGTTAAATTTTTTGCAATTGTAGGCTGAAGCTTGTGTCTTAAAACATGTACAAAAAAAGCAATCTTTAACTTCATGTTAAAGTGCTGGTCAAAAAACGTTAAAGCCTAAAATACATTTGTAAATTAAAAATGTTTCAGAATTAGTCCAAAAAAGTATTTAGCATCTTACCTGAGAACTTGTCCAAATTCCAACCAGCTGAGGTTCATCTCCCATTCTTAAGAAGAAAAACTGTCAAAGAGAAAGTTGACTACAAGTTAAAGTGCTTGTCAACAAACTTTAGGCCTAAAATACATTTGTAAATTGTAAATCTTTCAGAATTAGTACAAAAACAAATTAGTCAGCATTTTACCTGAGAACTTGTCCAAATTCAAGCCAGCTGAGGTTCAGCTGCCCCCATTCTCAAGTAGACAAGGGCGCAGGCTGCATAATTACGAGCTTTATCTCACGGGCAGAACACCTACAAATCATAAGTATTGGCCTAGAATTACGACCACCCCCCGCAACCCACTTCTCCCCATCCCTGCAGCAGTGCATTGTAAGGCTAATGGAATTTTAACGTCAGACGTCGCGCACAAGAGACCCCGCACCCACCCCCCTCCCTCGTCGCACGTCTCCTGTCCCGTGTAATGGACGCTCAAAATCCACATTGAATTAATGCGAAGGTGGCGCATGTTGCTAATGTGGCGCTTATTAGCGGGCGTTCCCGCATCGCAGTAAAATATCCGCAGCTAGTCGTGGCTAATCCACTGGAAACATCATTTTGAGCACCTGTTTAATTGCGTTAATCACCGGGAGCAAGCATTATTGCCCTCTTGCTGTCGAATGTTGGATGTGCAATGGACCTTAAAGTGGCTCCACCTCCGAACTGGGATCTGTTCCAGACGAATATCCGAAGCATTAGAATGTTAATTTGATGTGCCTTGATGCGCAGCTGGGCAGAAGCATCATTTGGGTGCCATTAACCATGTGCCTTATGTCTCACTTGGAGTGGCAACTAGTTCCCGTTGAGCTTCATTTTTATTTTTGTAATAAAGGAGCAACTGAATTAAGCTAATTTTGCTCGAGTCTAGTTAATAAAAATTAAACTAGTTAAGAAAAAAATATTTCTTGGTTGATTTATTGATTCATCAAAAAATTCCTACGCTAAACTAGTTTTAAAACAAAATTCCACATTCCACATCGGCTACACGCCCATGTTAATCAATAAAATATTGTCTGTAGCTTTGCAGCTTTATGTTAATAATTTGGAGCGCTCTATGCGATTCTCATGAATTCATGTAGTGCCTTCAGACTTTTGGTATTTTTACTCTCTCGCTCTCTTTCAATTTCTCACTGTCTATTTTTCTTACTCTTTCATTCCCACCTTATCTCTCTTTCTCTTTGACGCTCTAACGCTCTCTATCTTTCTCTCTCGCACTACCTCTCGCTCTCTCCCTGTCTCCCTGTCTCTCTCTCTCTCTCTCTCTCTCCCCAACTCTCTTTGTCACTCTCTTACTCTTTCATTCTCTCTCTCTCTCTTTTAGACTCTCATTCTCTCTTCTTCTTACTCTTTCATTCTCTCTCTCCCTCACTCTCTGTCTCTCTCTATCTTTCAACTTCTTTCCCGATATTTGTTTTGATATTGTAAAATTGAAACATCGGGCTTGCTGAGAGGAACTGAAAACTATATACAAATATACTGAAATTCATCGGCTTAGTTTAGAATATTTCAACAAAACTCACTTTGCGAATCTCCGGATGGGGGAGCGACGTGTCTTTAAGATCCTGATGCTGGGGGATTCGGGGGTGGGGAAGACCTGTTTGTTGCAGCGCTTCGTCGAAAACAGTTTCACCGGCAATTACAAGTGCACGGTGGGGGTGGACTCCAAGGTGCGCACCATTGAGATATCCGGCTGCAAGGTGGAACTGCAGATCTGGGATACTGCCGGGGAGGAGCGTTTCCGCTCGATAATGAGCTCCTATTACCGGCACGCCCAGGGCATCATTCTCGTGTTCGATACGACGCGTCGGCGCAGTTACATCCACGTGGATTACTGGCTGGAGGAGATCAGGAAGCATGCGGCGCACGATGTGCGCATCCTTCTGGTGGGCAACAAGTGCGACGCGTTCCAGGCACGCCAGGTGTGCCAGCAATCGGCGGCCATCTTTGCGGACAGCTTGGCCATCGACTACGTGGAGGCATCGGCGATGACCGGCGCCAACGTGGAGCGTCTCTTTGCCAAGCTGGCGGTCAGCATATTCGAAGCGCACGTGGATCATAAACAGTCCGGCGAAAGATTCCCCGTCGAGGACAACGACACAGTTCGGTTAGAGCAGACGACAACTATGCGGGATTTCTGTTGCTAAGCCCATTTAATACTCTCTCAAATTGGATGAAAATCCGCCCTTGTCCGGCGCGCAATCAAATTATGAACGGACAGACAGACAATTTCGTTTTGGCTTACTTTGATCCCAACAACGCCCCGGTCGTTAAAGTGGGCGTCGAAACGGTAAAAACTATAACTAAACTACCCCAGACCTTAAGTGGCCAGTGTTCCACGAAAACCGTATTTCCTTTTGCCTTTTAACAATTTACATCATTTATTCTTACATTTAGTTGGGTACAAAAAGAGAAAAAAAAACTTGTTAAATTGCATGAATTGTTGTTGCAATTATAGATATAAAAATCTGAATAAACTACAATTGCAGCTGATTGTTGATCTATGCATAACTTATGTTTATAAATGTCTGTATTAATATTCAACATAATTATTGGGCGAGGATTGGGTTCCAAAATATGGCCTGTTCTGGACATTTGTCCAGCCATGCAAACTATAAATGTTAAGCACTTTAACTATAAATAAACAAAAATACTACAACTACGTGTGCTTCTCCAGCTTGGGTTGCTTCTCAGCCAGCTGTTGCTGCTGCAGTGCACCATTTGGCCGCTTGGGCCACTCGATGTTCGCCAGGCTGGCGTATTTGGCAAAGATTTGCCGGAGGCGTACGCGTATATCGTCCTGGCTGCTGCTGGGCAAATTGCTGACCGCATATGCCCAGTTTTTCACCACCAAACTGGCATCGCAGGTGATCATATTGATTTCGGGCAAATAGCGTTCCGGATATATGGTCTCCGTTGGCTGCATTAGCGTCTTGTTCAGCTGATGCGGCGTGCGGACCAGCACCTGACCCCCGATCTTGACCTGCTTGTAAATCTCGTCCATGTGGTAATAATACTTTTGCGATAGCACGCAACGGCAATTGACATCGCTGATCTTCAAGATGCGCAGCTCGCGCAGCGCATGCTGCAGGCTCAAACGGCAATCGGTAACTGTGTAGAATATAACAGTTAATAAAACGAAGATGAACTTGAGGCAACACTTACCGGTGGCATTTAGCTGCTTGGCCACATGCTGCCAGGCGCTGCGCTTCTCCATGGTGCTGGCCTTGCCAAACGTTTTCGGATGGCAGCGCAGCAGGCGCGTCAACTGGAAGGCATCCATGTTGGGCAACTTGCGACAATCACCGGCCATATGCTTGGCCAGCTCATTAACCGTCGGGCGTGTTTCCAGCCTGAGCTCCGCTTCAGCAGACAACTGCTGCTGATGCTGCTGCTGCATTTCCTCCTCTTCGGCCACCAGATCCAATTCGAGCTCCTGCTGCTGTTTCTCCTTCTCCCACTGCTGTTGCTGTTTCTTCAATTGCTCCAATTCGGCGTTCAGGGCACGCGACTGGTTAACAGCATTGGCAGCCAACAGTCGCTTCGCCTCCTCCGTCTCCCAGGGCATGGTGGCGGGCCTGTCAACCACTTTGCTCGACGCCAGCTGCGTACTCGGCTGCATCAGCGCCTCGTACATGGTGCAGCGTTTCACCTCCTCGACGAACTTGTTGTGCACAATGTAGTAGTAGGGCTCCAGGGGATGGTAGCGCACATTCACCAGAAACTTGAGCTGCTCGAGCGCATGCCACCAGTTCTGCGGCCAGGGATTCTCGATGCCGCGCTCCAGGTCCTCCATGTACGTTTTGAACGCAAATTTAAACATGGACCAAACGTCGCGATGATTCACTGCAAGATTGAATATTTGATTTAAATGATTCTTGGCAATTATTGGCCAGTTTATTTACTGTGCGGAAAGCGTTCACGCGCCACACGCCACACCTCCTGGCGCTCCTTGTCGCTGTAATGGCGCGGCGGTCGCAGATTCGCGGATTCGCCGGGTCGCGGTCGCCTCAGCTCCCAGTAGAGATGTTCGTACTTCTTAAAGTGCTGCATCAGCGCCGGCAGCTTCTCCTTGTGCAGCATCCACTGATATTTGCGGGCGATCTCGTCAAACTTGCTGAACAGTCTATGCGACTTCTCCCACACCTTCAGGTTGCTCTTGAACGGACGCATTAGCTCATCCATCGGCGCTATTTTCGGGAACTGGTTCATGTTCTTCACCAGAAACGCCCAGAGGGCGCGACACGCGTACTCTGCAATACACAATTACGAAGTGATTTAGTCCGGAATGCTCAGCCAGGTGGATACCCACTCGAATTTGTGCACAAGAAATCGCGATTTCATCTGCACAAATTGAATTTTGTTGGGAATATTCGATTTGGGCATATTATCGATATTTATCGATTTTATATAAGTCCATTCCCAATATGTATATATACAAATATATCAATGTTCTACGTCCCTTGTGGAAGTCTCAAATAATTGTGTACAATCATTAGTCTGATAAAATTTATGTGTCTAACTTTAAAACTTGAGGTAGATATATCAATAAAAAAATGTCGAACTATCGATAATTTCAAGTGATCGACAATTAATAAAAAGGACGAAAAAGACGCATATAGCAGAACCGAATTCGTGAACGAGTATCAGAAGATATGTCAGAAATATCGATATTTTTTCACGTGATCGATAATAGAAAAGCATCAAGTGCGTGAGCCAGAAAGGATATTAGCCAGACAGATCATTCAAAGTGACCTCCTTGTGTGTGTTACATATGAGTACAGGGTATTTATTAGACACTTGCCTGGCAGGTGCACTTTCTTCGATATTTGCTGCCAGAAATGGTTGCCTTTGGCCGCCAGATAGGGCTCCGAGCTGTGCAGCTGCGGTACGGCCATCACCTCGCGTATGAAGACCGCCGTCCGCGACATATTCAGGACATTTAGGAAGGGCAGCGTTCTGCCCTCCGCATAAATGACGCGTCCCATTTTGGGGCTTTCGCGGAACTCCAACTTGATGTCGTCCTGCGACGATGCCGTCTTGGCCACGCTGATGCCACCCGATTGTGAGAACTCGGTTTCATTGTCGTACTGCGACGCCGTTTTGGCCATGGCCAATTTCGGTGGACCGCTGGCGGCTATTTTGATGCATTTGATGGTCTTCGGCGGATTGGGTATGTCATCCCAGCCGCTGTTCAGGGCGCTTTGATGCTTTCTCGCGAACGTGGTGGCCGTTAGCGGCGGCATTTGGCTGGGCGTTGTTGTTAGTGGTGGTACTGATGATGATGATGATGATGGGCAGCATGTGCCCCATGGCCTGGGCAGAACACCCGCCGAGGGCAGCGTAACCTTATCATTGCGCACGGTGAGCGGCACCAGCTTGGGCAGCGGCGGTCCCACTGTGGGCAGCGGCATTCCATTTGGCGTCGGCGACGGTGACAGCGTGGCCAGCACATTGGCCATGTTGGCCACCTTCGCTGTTGGTGTGATGGCCTGTATAAAGGTGCCCGCGCTGGCTGGATTTATGGCGCGAATGGTGGTGCCGGCTGGTGGATGCGGAGGCATCGCGGTGATGGTCGTTGCTGGCGTCGTCGTCGTCGTCACCGGTGACACAGGCACTCGCAGTTTTGGACGCACCATCACCTGGAGGCCGGGGCGCAGCTGCACGGTGGCCGGTATGGGCAGTGCCAACGGCTTGGGAATTACGTTCATAAGGCCGGAGTTGGGTGTGGGCGATGCTGCGGCTGGCGGCTTGGGCACCACGCTAATGGCCGCCGTAATGCGGGGCAGTGTGAAGGCCGGAGTGCTGGCCGTGATGCCGTTTGTGCAGCTGTTGATGTTGCTGGTCGAGATGTTGCTGCTGCTGCTGGTGATGGCGGTTATTGTGGTGCCCATGGACGGAGCAGGCGTCGCCGCCGGGTAAACAATGGCCAGCGGCAACGGCGGCGTATTTAACGCCGGCTTGGGCGGCACTTTGTGATGCGGCACTGGAGATTTAATTTTGGGCGGCGATCCGCCGATGGGCAATGTGCTGGCGTTACGTTTTGGTGCCCGTCGCGACGAGCGCAGAGCGACCACCTTGTAGAGGCAACCGATGATGTTCTCGAAGAACCATTTGTCCTGCAGCTGATAGCCAACTTTGCGCATCTCGGCCAGCTCCAGGTAGAAGTTGCGCAACATCAGCCAGGTGACCTCGCACCGCTGATTGCTGCACTTGACCACCGACGCGACGGTCAGCCAGAGCTCATCGTAGCGCCTTGGCTTCTGTTCGCTGTGCTCGTAATCGTCCACCATTTGGGCCAGCTCGGGCATTGTCTTCAGCATGTTGATCAGGTTCATGACGCTGCGGAAATGCTCGATGGGATCGTGCCAGGTGTCCTGCAGGTACAATGACATTTTGCAGACAGTGCCCGGCGTGTTGCCAATGTGCGGCGCCAGAAAACTGAGCTGCTCCATTAGCTGGCTGCTGGCGCCGGTGTCGTGGATCAGCTCCCATTCGTAGCGCGTCTTTAGCTGCAGCCACACCTTCATCAACTTCGTGGCCTTCTCGCGCAGCTCGTTGGAGATGGCGCCCCAAATGATGCCGCGATGCCGATAGTTGCCATAGCCCACATGGCCCGTATCGTAGAGCTGCGGATAGGCGCGCACGGCCTCGATGAGACGCTGCTGATCGGCGCTAATCTTGAACTGGTCGCAGTCGACGGCATCCAGATCAATGATATCGACGGGCTGCATTGGCACAATGGTCACATCATCGTCCACGCTGGCCAGCTCCATGTCGCGCTTATTGTCGCACAGCACCGGGTGGCGCGACACGTGCGGATACAGGAACAGCATATCCTCCTCGTGCAGCATGGTGGGGCGTGGCCGTTTCACGACGCGACCCGACTGCGTTTGCCGGCAATAGACGCGCAAGCGACGCACATGACGCTGATAGTTGTAGCGCAACGCGGCCCAGACACTCAGGCACTTGGTCAGCTCCAGCGACAGCTGTTGCGCTATCCTCTGCCACAGCTGATCCTTGTAGGCGTCATCGTTGAAACGCCGATGCCGTCGGCTGTAGAGGGCGGGCTGCTTCCGCACCAGCCGCAAGAGCCGGCGTTCGCATAGATATGTGTCCAGACTGTTGGCGAGCGTGGCGCTGGCGCAGGAATTCTTATTGTCTCGAACGCTGTACGAACTCTGTGTCCCCAGGTCCTTGATCTCTTCATCTGTCTTCAGCTCTTTAAAAACAAGCAAATGTTTCATATGCATTTCGAATCGTTGGAGCCGCTTACCTGAAATCTCCAGCGGATTTGTCTCCTCGCTCGTTGGGGTAACACCCACGGGTATCACCGGCTCCTCCATTCTTGTGTACTCCAGAATACACAGGCCACAAACAAATTTATAGTTACAAAAGACAACAAAACCAGATGCAACAGCAAATTTGTTGCAGCCTGGTTGTCAATTTAAGAGTGCCGCCAGCTGCACTGCATTCGCTCTAGGGTCGCATGCAATTCCCTTCATATTTCAAAGAGCACTACACATATTTAAGAATTATAAAACGCAGGTTGGCAACATAAGTAGTTATATTTTTTATTTCCTTTTGACGCTTTGCGCGTGCTGCTATTTCGCGCGGGGCAGGTACAATTTTTCGATGCAGCGTTCCGTTTATCGCACGCCAATATATCGATAACAATGACAAGTGCTGGATAGCAAATGATGGCGTTGTACGCACTGTCAAACAAAATTCAAATTAAGTCGTTACACTTTCATTAAAAATTACTATGTCAACCTTCGCCAAGTCGTATTTTTCAATTTGCATATGTTAGGCTCATGTTTTCTAGATTGAATTCACTCATTTGCGATTTGTAAAGTTCTCAAGTACTACTTATGTTAACCTTCCCAGACTTTAAATTGTCTGATATAATTTAAATCCTGTTTGTCATATAGATTGACTCTATATCCAAAGTAAATGAATTTTTAAAAATATACTTTTTTGACTTTATTAAAATCATGCAAATAATGACAAAAACTTAGTTTGAAATAAGTATTTTTGTTAAAAAAAAAACTTGTTTTCAAAATTTTCTGTTTTTTAAATCGTTCTGTATTTCCGAATGAAATAGGAACGGGCAGAACAAAGCAGATTATAAAAGAATTAAAAATACAATTTCAACACAATCATGTATCTCAAAATCTAAATAATGATCGGAAAATTAATGATGATGTCAAAACTTGTCTCTCACACAAACTTCCACTGTTAATTAGAACTAAAAGCCCCCATGTTTACATGTACGAGATGAGCTAATTTTCAGAAATTAATCATTGGTCATATTTTCAGTTAAAAATATATTAACCGGCTATCCTTGACACCGACTGCGATCGCTGACAGTGAGGCCCACCTGCCAATGTATGCAAAACCAGACCCAGTTAAATAATATATATAATATGTGTATATATAAAGAAAGGAAAAATTAAACATATTAAATGACGAAATGACGGCAAGAAATTTGTGTGGCAGCCATGGCTAACAGCAAGAAACGTGTTTCCATGGAAAGCGGTAACACACAACAAATATGCAAACATATATTTTCAGGGTCAGTTTAAAATGGATATATATGTGTGTGTGTGTGTGTGTGTGTGTGTGTGTGTGTGTGTGTGTGTGTGTCTATAACGGCTTAATGGTAAACACTAAAAATTACGTATACGTAAGCGAGACCTATCAATAACATAAGGAACAGACGCTTTTAAATACCCCGCCGTATTTTTTTATTACTGCCCCAGCAAAACATGTGCGCTAATTAAAAGTAAGTAACAATAGATTTATTCGAGTATGCGATCTGATGTTGATAGTAAACAGGTCTGTTTTAGTCAATCCTAAATTTGAAGAAATATTTTTAAAAACTTTGTCTCAAAATTTAAACTGGATTCTAAATTTCAATTAGAAACTGTGCATTTCACACACTTTCAAATTTTCGCGACTCATAAAAATAGATTTAAGCAGACAACCCAAATAGCCCATTAGCACTTTGACAACAGGGTAGCAAGGCACAAAAGTCAATGGCTATAAATAGCGGAAAAAAATACATTGAGGGCTCTATAATAATAAACAACAGTTGTTTAGGGAAAAGCCTATTAGCCGGCTAATCGACTTAGAAATAGGTAAAAGTAAAAAACAAAAAAAATATAGCCAGGGTTGCACAGCTATTAAATCATAAAAACAACAAAAAAAAACCTGTGAAAAATACGTTACATTCTAAAACGAATTTTTAAGGTTTCTCCAATTGAAATATGTTGGCGTTGAATTGAATTGGTTACCGATTTTTCCCAACTTTTACTTTTAACATTGACTATTGTTTTGTCGAAGTTTCTTCTTCTTCTAAAAAAAAAAACAGCAACTATAACGAGCTCATTAGAACTGGATTAATTTACATACACATACATATACATATATGCATGTATGTGTGTATCATGCATATTCATTTAGAAGGTGTAAATTTGTTGTTATCAAAATATGATTTGCATACATTAAATATATATGTGTATATATTTATATATATTAGAATGGGAACCGCAACCGCAACTGAAACTGAAATTATAAAATGAAATAAAAATTCGAATTCCAATTCGCATTCATAATCGAAATTCGATTGGCTTCCATCTCTGGATAAGCGTCGGCAGCGCAGTCGCTGTCGACGTCGGCTGATCATGTCGTTCCGTTGTTCTTGTTGTTCTCGCTGTTGTTGTTGTTGTTGTTGTTGCCTCCTCCGTTATCGCAGCGATTGTCGGTCGTCGACGTCGCCTCGTCAGCTGTCTTCGTGTTATTCGCTCTGCTCGCTGGGTGGGTTGTTCGGCACCTCGAGCTGCTGCCGCCAAAACACAGCCAATTCAGTTTGAATTCTGCCTTCAAGCGCTTTAGAACAATTTTGTTAAAACACATTTTTGCTTTTTTGTTATTATTTTTTTTTTCGTATACAATCTGTTTGCATTGGCAACACATTTGGTGTGTGTGAGTGTGTGTGTTTTGTTTGAAGAAATTATTAGCTTAACTGTTTCAAAGTTTCATATTTATACCGCAATTCACTTTTCCAATGAGCAGCTGCATTTGCCATTTTAATTTGGCGCATAGCTAATTCCAGCTGAATTATTGATTTGTTGTTGGGCGGTGTTTTCATTCTTGCCTAATTTGTGATCATTGATAAGAGAAGCAATATTAAAAAAAAAAAATAAAGAAAGAAAACACTAACAACATTAACTACAACAGCAAACACACACACACACACACCTATTGTTGTCCATCTTGGTCGAGTTTGAGAGCAACGAAGTGGGTGACACGGTAAACGGTCCACACAATACAAACGAGTACGAACGCCCAGGAAGCAAAGTGTAGCTCCCCGGTGGCCCACCAAATCTCATCCAGCATGTCCTCCGGCAAGATATTGCCCCGTCGCCAGGCGATACCCGTCCTATACACCCGTGGCACTCACTATGAGGTCGGCTTCGATATGGTAAGCAGCTGTCCTTTGACCTTTGCGGCAATCCCCCCGTCAAAACCGTTAGCAAAGTCACGCTAGTTCAATTATATGTGGCAAGAAAACCGAATTTATAAAAAGTTTTCCTTTTTTTTTTTGTTACTTCTAAACTGAACATTTGAGAGCTTAAACATGGATATGACGACAATTGGGTTGGTTGCTTCAAAACATAACAAAAAAAAAAAAAACAAATTCAACAATAACAACAAAAACAAAATTGATAGCTATAGCTATACAGATAATGACTGGAAGTAGCTGTGTAGCTAATTAAAAATTAACTAATTATTCCACTTGTTCAACTTTACAGTTCATAACAAAAAAATAAAATAAAAACAAAAACGACAATTGCATTTCTAATGTGAGGGAAATTGTTTTTCTTTTTTCTAATTATCGTTTTCAACATTTTGATTCAAGCAGAAAATTTAAAAGTGTTTGAACCATTTTATATAAAATATAAACACATTTATGTCGATTGGACTCAATTTCATTATAATCTTTTTAAGAATAAAATTAATCTTTTTTATGTATAGAATATGAATAGCAGCAATATTTACAATACACAATATTTTTAATTAAATTGAGCTTATAAAAAATAATAATTAGAAAAAAAAAGTATGTACTTAATTTTTTATTATTTTACATACATGTATATTTTTTTGCATTATTTATCGTTTTCGTTTTTTCGTTCTTTGCAACTCATTTATAGCGGAATAATTTTATCTGAAAATAGACGAGAGCTATTTCTTGCAAATTTACGCATTGAGGCCGAGAAAGTTTGCAAGCTGTTCCCATAACAAAACTAATTATAACTATATACTAAATATAGTTATATAATATTTTAAAATATTGCACATTTGAAAAGTTTTGAATACTTTTAATTACTAAAAAAATGTTTTCTTTAATAATAATTATGCATATATTAAATGCTTAAAGAAAAACCCTTTGTTTAATAAAATTATAAACTAATTTAACTATATAATATTAAAAATATTATTGCACATCTTGAAAAGTTTTGAATACTTGTTTTTTTAATAAACGTTAATGATAACGTTAATTATACGAATATTTCGGTGTATTCTCGATAAGAACCCTTCTGGATTTTAAGCGCAGCTGCATTTTCGCCAAGTGTAGGCTACACTGAATTATTTCACTTGATTTTTGCTCTCTTATCAGCTAAGACTGCAGTAAACACAATTGTGCATATATGTAAGTCTGATTTATAAAGATAAATCGCAGTTCCTGATAAGCTTCCACATGACTTGTGTGTCTCTTTGATTGTGGAGGCGTTTGGCATACTTTATCGTGACCCAGTTCCTGTCTAACCTTCACTCAAACAAACTCATTTACTGTGTGTTTAAACCGGAATTGGTAGCGAAAACTGTGCAAATGGCCAATATCAAGGGCAAACAACAATTAGCATGCTGGCCCGGAATCAATGTCAGTCTGTCTGTCTGTCTCTATGGGCGGCCCACCCCAAAACCAAAACTGCTGTACTTAACATGAATGCCTATATACATATATATTCATAGAGCCTGCCTCCTCCGCCTGCCGCTGATCATTTACAACGGCAGCTTGGCAACAAATATCAACTAACAATAATCATTATTCATATTGTTGTTTTTAGCGGGCCGTTTTGTTTGTTTGCACTGAGATCGGTCGTGATCGATTATGGTTTTTTTTATATATATATTCTTTAAGTTTTTTTCTTTGTTCAGCATCCAACAATAAGTAGAAATATGTTTCCATTAGCATACAATAAAAGAGACCAATTTGCAATACAAAAAAAAAAAAAATTATTTGGAAAGCCAATCAAATATAAATTTATAATTATTAATAATTATTATTCACAATATTTGAATTTAATTGCCTTACAGGGCCGCACATTTGGCTCGATGATCAAGAACTTTCTGATCTTATCCCAGCCACTAAACGAAACCTACTTGCCCCTCTACAGCACCTCAAAAGGCCGTGAGTACACTCCAAAACCAAAATGCTTCAGTTTTGAGCGCCTGACTGAATCTGAATACTGAATACTGTGAATCACCTTTTCTATTTTTTTTTTTTTTTTTTTTTTTGTCTTCTTCAATATTCACATTGCAGGGCAAATCTACAACGAGACCCTGGAATCGGTCAAATCCAGCTTTCCGCAGTACGTACGCGAATTGGAGGGCGTGGCCGATGGCGCCGAGGTGGAGTTCCATAAGGTGAGCAATTTTTATGATTTTTGAAACATTTCAATCGAATACCCGATTAACTTCCACATAATTAGCACTCTAGCTGACAGCTTCAGTAGAGGACAATTAAGTGGCCATTAACACAAGTGCCAGTGCATAATTAAATAATTGTTAATTGGCTCAACTTGAGCATTCTAACGGTTTAGCTAATGCCAAAGTCGTTGCACACTGCTGCGTTGCGTGTTGAACTTCTTCTCCGCTTCTCTCTGCTGCAACAGGCAAGTTGTCAATTCAATGGCAATGGCAACACCGAATACATTTTATTTTGTTAATATTCACAAATAATTGTGGAAATATGTGTTTAAG
>SCDY01001441.1:0-28995 GCA_004143825.1 Drosophila micromelanica
AATGATAATGATAATGATAATGATAATGATAATGATAATGATAATGATAATGATAATGATAATGATAATGATAATGATAATGATAATGATAATAATAATGATAATGATATAAATAACATTATGAATATAACATAACTTTTCTGTTAGAATTCTCAACTAGTTTATGTTACCAAATAGTAACAAGGTATTAAAGTAGTTCACTAAAAAAACCTTTGCAATTATAAAAATATTTCAAAATAATAATGAATAATGAATGAACTGTCGTAATGTAAGCCAATTTGTATTGCTTTGCATTGTTTATCTGATTCTGTTTCATTCATTATGTATATATATATATATAGTAATTTATATACAGTATTCCACCCTCTTAACGGAATGAATGCGGATAGCGAAGAAAATCTCGCCATTCATTTGATTTCATTTGTTTATTTCTTGAATAGTTCGACGCCAGTTTGAATGCATTCAGCATTGTTTGTCTGCTGCTCGACTAATTTCAATTGTTCGCTGTTGTCATTTTCCTTTATTCTATTTTCACGCTTTCCCACAGAGATGAGCAGGAGCGGCTACGCGGCTATTTTCGTCTGTCGGCCAAGCGGAAGCCCAAATCGCAGCGTCGCAGCGATGCCGGCACGGGCAGCTCCCGCGAGGACTCCATTGAGAAGGAGGAGCAGACGAACGCCGCCAGCATTGTGACCAATGGCCAGGCGCATCCGCAGGCTGAGTCCCTGAAGGCCACCACCAAGGGCAATCCACAGTCGCTGCGACACGAGCGTGGCCAGGGTCACGGCTTGAGTTCCACGGATCGCTACAGCGGTGCGCCCTACAGACAGGGTCACGCTGGTGGCAAGGAGCGGGATCGCGATCGTGATCGGGATCGGGATCGGGATCGTGAGCGTGATCGGGATCGTGATAGAGAGCGCGACCGGGAACGACAACGTGGTGGACATGCGCTGAGTGGACGTGGTGCTGGCGATGCTGGCGTGGTAAATAATCTGGGCAAGAATATGCGCAGCAAGAAGCACGACGTCAAGATCAACATCATCTCGGATGGGCACGGCTCGAGCGGCTCGGGAAGGAAGCAGCCGCCGCACAGCAGCAGCAGCAACAACAGCAGCCGCAGCAAGCCGAGCTCCGTCCAGGCACAGGCCAGGCACAAGCTGGGCATGGAGTGCATCTCCGTCTCGAACAACTCCGTCTCCAATCTGACCGCCTCCACGTTCTGCAATGGCAACAGCAGCGCCCTCCTCGACGACAGCGGCACCAGCAACTATGGCGACGGCGAGGAGAGCTCCGTGGTCAGCAGCATGATGCATCCGCCACAGCGCTGGCCCCACGTCGCCGGCGGCGGCGGCGGCGTTACCGGAGCCGGACTGCGGCACAAGGATGTCTCGTTCAGCGAGTGCAGCAGCAGCACCTTCTCATCGAGCACGCTGGAGCGCGATCTCGAGATAATCGATCTGTTGGAACGGGAGCGCAGCATGGACATCCAGGAGATGATGCAGCGCGAACAGCACGGCGAAAAGGTGCGTCTGTCCGTTGGCGGGGTCGGACGACAGCTGCCGGACATTGAGAAAATCTACGCGCAGCGTTCGCCCAAAAACAACAACAAGCGCGACTCCGGCTACGGCTACGACAAGGCGACGCTGGCGCTGGTGATGCCCGGCAGCGATCCGCTGAGCATGTCCCTGGCCAGCAGCAGCCAGCCCACAGAGTACAGTGTGTGCTCCACACTGCTGCAGGAGCAGCAGTTGCATCAGCAGGCGCAGCAGCGACTTGGCCACCATCAGCTTCAGCAGCAGCAGCAGCAGCTGGATGAGGAGGAGGAGGTGCCGCAGGACTTTTACGATAGCTATACGCCCGGCGGCAAGAACAACATGCCGACAGCGGTCCAGGCCGCAGCCCAGACCGCTCAGCCAGCACCGCCCGCCTATCAGTATCAGTATACGCGCCGGCTGAGCCGGAAGAGCTCCGGCGCCGGATTGCATCATGCGGCTGGCGGCGTCGGCGGCGGCGGCACCTCGCGCGGCTCCAAGCGCGACAGCTTCAACTCGCTCAACGGCACCGATCTGATTGCGGGCGCGTTCTGCGAACTGGATCCGACACAGCCACTCAATAAAATGGCCGGACTCGAGGGACGCATGCGACGCAGCAGCCCCAGAAACGCCAGCTTCAGCTCCAACTCGGCACGCAGCTCAATGAAGTCGCGGGATTACGGACACGGCTCCGCGCACTCGGCGCATCCCGAACTCGATTTCAGGGAGAACATTTTTGCCGAGCTCTAAGCGAACCGGGGCTGGTCAGTGAAAAGCTTCAATTGCCCGCTCCTTCCTAACCCAAGCCAGAAATGCAAAATGCATTTCATTATCTAAATTTTTTTTATTTTTTTTTTTTTTTATATAAAACATAAGTATTTTTCCACAGCTGTGTGGAATGATGGAACTTTTCGAACCAAAGCATTTTTTTCTACTTGTTAGTTTAAGGGTAATATGAAGTTGGCTTTGGCGGTGGGTGGGGGGCAGACAGAAGAGGGTCCTGCTGAACTGGGGTAGTTTTTTTGCTATCTAGTTCTTTCGCATGGTAACGTTTTTTAAGGCAAACCAGCTGCAAGTATTGTAGGAGAAATTTTTTAGCAGCTTTAAGCAACAAATTTTTATCACGAAATGGAAATAAAAACATTTTATTAAATAACAAAAAAAAAAAAAAGAAAAAGGCACAGCGCCAATTTTTTTCTCAATGTATGGTATAAAACCGAAAAATGCGTATATACACGTAATGCTAATCAAAAATATGATTAATTTTTAAAAGCACAAAAGACATTGGGATGGCGTGCCTGAAACGAAAAAAAAAAAAAACCAAAAGAATCATGTAATTTTAACGATCCATGAGTTTTGTTGCTCAGCCAACTTGTTAAACAGAAGCACAAGGAATGGGAATAGATAAATATTTTTAAACAGCTTGGAACAGACGTTATCCAAATAGCAGAAAATAAAAGAAAACAATTCAAATGAATTTCCCCTACAGAAAAAAAAAACAAAATAAATTTGTTGGCAAAATCGTAAGCATAATTCATGTTACATACTATATTTAACAAAGTTGTTGTAATCCAAAAAAAAATGTTAAAGATAACAAAAGTAAACAAAAATATTTTTAACATTTAAGTATTGAAACTTTTGCTGTGCTTAGATAAGAAAATTTTCTTACATTTGGGCACAAGTAAAAAAAAAGAAAGAAAGAAAGAATTATGGAAGCATTGCTAAAAAGCATGCAAAATGTGCCAAGCAACAATAAAAAGAAAATAAACAAAATAAAAATAATAATATATATTTATATAAATTATATATAAATATACATATACATATAAACAAGCATAATTATGAGGCAATGCGCATTGCAAATTAAATGTTGTTAACTTATCAAAGTTACATATTACATTTGTGTATCAATGTCAAAAATACAAAAACCAAGTTTAAACACAAAAAAATAACAATTATTATAATCCACAATAAAATTACAATATAAATATACATATATGGTGAAATATTGTGCAACAGATTTTTAAAATATCAATAAACGAAAAAAAAACCAAATATTGACATACAATAAAATATAAATAAACAGTTTATAAATGTTATTAATCACAGATAAGGAAATCCGAAACTATCTTTATTATAAATACAAACACTCCTATACCTATATGTTTGCATTACAGTAAAAAAAAAAAACAACACAAAAAAATAAAACTAAACTCGAACAATTTTTTGTAATTCTATCGAGCCCCAAGAAATGCACTTTCTACTTTATACTATATACTCCAACTATTTATTAACTTTAAACTAAATGAAATTTTGAAAACATGACTGGCTTTTGAACCCCTTCTAAAATATTTAACTCGATTTCTAACTGAGAGTATTTCTACATAAAAAAAAAAAACAAACAAAAAAATGGGCTTAAAATAAGAACTCTTGAGCTAAGCAGGAAATATTTCCTGTACAAACCAAAAATGCAACCAAATTCTTAGAAAGTCCCATCAAGCCCAAGTCCCTATATATAAAGAAGTATATACCTATATAGATGTATGTATGTATATACGTGTATCTGCTTATATTGAATACCGTTTTTGTTGTTGTTCGGTTTGGTGTATGAAACAAAGAGAGAAACTAATAAAAAAAATTTTATGTGAGTTAAACCCACAAAAAAACAACAAAAACTGCTGCATTGTTGCCTTACTCTCCTTTATTTGGTTTTTAGCTTGGCACAGTGGGACAAAGTAGGTATAATTGCTTAAATAACAAATATAGCAGTTCAGTCTTTAAATTGATAATTTTTGCAAGATTATATATAGTAAATATATTTATGATTTGATACAAAATACTTTATTGTAATCATTAAAATTAATATATAATTTTTTTTTTTATATATTTTAGAAACAAATAATAAATATTCTTTGGTTATAAATTATTTTAATAAATATATTTTAAATTATATCGATTTATAAATTGCATTTTTCAGCTGCATACTTGGCACACTGTTTGTAGGCAAACTCCATAAAAACGGTTGATGGCTGCTGTTTGTCTTTTGCCACCGGCCTAGGTAAGCTGCGTAGGGTATGCGAATGCGGATCCGATTGGGGAGCAGGCACGGGACAGGAGCAGCTGGTCCTGCTGCTGGTGCTAAAACAGAGGCCACGTGGCCTGTCGCCTCAATTTAATCTGTGCAAATGCAAAGGCGAAAAGGGGCTCCAAAATAATTTGCAGCGCAATAAACTCAATGGAATGAGCCAACGATAGCAAGAGATTGGGTTAGAGCTGTGCGTCTATTTGTGTGTGTGTGTGTGTGTGTGTGTGTGTGTGTGCGTGTGCGAGCAATGAGGTCAGTGTGCGAGTTCAAAAGTTCAACGTCCAGGCTTAACAGCCTCAAATCGGGCTCTGGTTGCATGGTCTATGGCAGCATCAAACTCCGCTCCTCGCCTGCTCTAGTTTTGGGAGGTCAGCTGGCAACACCGCAGTGCTTTTTCAAATGACCCAGTAAAATGATTAAGTGCCGTTATTTACCAGCTTGCGACACGTCTGAACATTTGTAGTCTACTATTTCCCTCCTTTTTTGTTTGTAATTTTATTATTTTATGGTTGAGGACATAATCGTAAAATTACACGCATTTTATATGCTATTGTTGCCAAAAACAAAAAAAAAAAACTTTTTGTCATTACGCAACGCAGTTGAACATTTGGCCTAAACAAAGCAAAATCCCAAAATCATGAAAATGGGGAAAATTCAAATGGAAGAAGTCGAAGATACTTGGTTTCTGCTATATTAAGTGTTATTAGCAATGAAGGTCAATTTATTTATTTTCTGTTTTTTTTTTTTAAATAAAAAAAAAATTGTCTTCAATATTGTGCATTTTTTTAATTACTTCAGTAAACAGTTAATTTTTTACCATCCATTAATTCTGATGAATTTTGAATACCTGCACAGACAACAGGGAAAACATTCCAAGGAAAAACGTAGCAATGATGGAAGGCCGTAATCCAGCTCTTCTGCATTTGGTCAACAATTTTGACCTTCACCTGGGGCCATTCCCGGTAACAGCTCAATACAAAATGTCGCACTAGACGCGTAATAAGCCAATACATGGAATGGACTGTTGCCGCTTTTACCGTTTTACCAGCTTCTGTTCACTGTTTTTTGCCGGCTGCTTACCTGTTGTTGTTGTGTCCTCATTGCCGGTCCAATTGGCATAATGCGCGTTAAATCGTAAATTATGAGTGCGTAGTATTATGTGTATATATGTATATATATATATGTATACTATAATATATACACTCTATATATATGTATACGTGCTGTTGGCGCAAATGACATACATAACAACTTTCAATCATATGAAAAACGCTTTCAATTGCGATTGCGTCTTCGAAATGAAGCGAGAAGCTCATCGAAATAAAATTATGTCGATCACGTATACGCCATGTGCGCGGATGGCCACTGTTTGACCACATCGTCTGCCATTTAACACATATGTAAGTGTTTCTGCATGAATGCGAGTGTGCAAGTGTGCGAGTGTGTGTGTGTCTGTTTGTCTGTCTGTCTGCACTTAAAAAACTTGTCTTTCATAATCGTTTTGGCCAACACAGCACAATTTGAAAAGTTGGCAAACATTAAAGCCAATTGCAAATGCAATTGTCGGCAGCCTCTTATCTCTGTTAGCCTTAACCCCACTTTCTTATCAGTTTTTCACAGCAACAAGTCGCATTCACTGATACAGCACTACCGTTATTGGCGAGCGCTTCACTTATTCCGTTATTCCATGCACGTTCCTATAAACAGCATTTTATGCCGGTCTTTATATTTAGCAGACCCCGTGGTCACATAATTTCTGTTGTTATTGTTGCTGTTGTTGTTGTTGTTGTTGTTGCTATTTGGCCTCGCTTTAGCTATTGCTTCTCTTTACATTGTTTTGCTTTTCCTTTTTTTTTTTTGGACAGTGCGTGTTATGTAAGAAAGATATTCAATTTGTATTGGAATTGGCAATTCCGTGTTTTGGTTTTTGTATTTTTTTGTTTGTCTCCTATGTCGCATTTATATTTCTTGTGCTTCATAATTGCTGAAACGCATTCAAATTCAACGCGCTTTTCAAAAAAAAAAATAAATAAAAGTGAAGTGCTTTGGGGCCACTTTTAAGAAAGTGCAACAGCTATAAACACTTTTAATTTATGTTAATTAATGGTGTACTTTTTAATTAAAAGTCAAAATAACTTTCTTGCTTACTTTTCGTTACATATTGTTTATAATCGGTGCCTTGTAAAATAATAAAGTATACAATTAATAAAAAAATAACTTTTTATAAGTGATGCTCAACAAATTTAACAGATATTTTATTTTATCTGATTTTAAGTATCGATGTCACTCAGCAGATTTAACAGATATCGTCATGTGCCCAGTCTTTAAAGATTGAGCCGAAAGTGTTTTGGGCAAAACTGATATCTTTAAGAATTACATTTAAAGCCAATTGTAGAGATATTAGACCAATAATCAAGACAACTCTATTCGGTTATCAATTACATCCGAGTCTCTACATTCTTTATCTTATATAGTTTTCTCTCTCTCGTTATCACTAATAAATAATAAATAAAATGTTCCAAAGATTATAAAATTCAATTTTTATTGTTTTTTTTTTTTTTAACCAGATTAATTTTCCTATTTTATGGATTGCAATTTACAAAGTTTTGATCTAGCTTCACAAATTACTCATACAACAAGAATTCTTTTACCTACATATATGTATATAGATATACATAAAAAATAAAATAAAAATGTCTATTTGTCAACTCTTCTTAGCAAAACTTGAGTTGTCGAATATGCATTCATAAGATATTTAAATATATATTTTTTGCTACTCTTTTCCCTTTTCACCTAGCTAATGCTAAAAGTGCTATATGAATATACATTTTATCTAATCGGTTAGCTGACTTGTAGGGAGTTTTGGTGGGGTATTATGGGGTCGGAGGTCTGGGGGACTATTGTGCTGGCACCCCACACGCACGTTGACTTGCAATGCCGCTGAAATTACGGCACTTGCCGAAGACAAAGCCAATAAATAAATTTTCCATTTGCCATCAGCTGTTGCCGCCGTTGTTGTCGCTGTCTCCGCTGCATGCCAAGTAAAACGGCCAAAGCCCGGAGTCGAAGCCAAAGTCAACGAAGGTATAAAACGCTCGAGTTGCGGGCGGGCAACGCACAGTCGCATTTTGGCCGGTTTGTCTGTTCAACTTTGTTCGCTGGTTTTGTTTTTTTTTTCGCTAATTAAGGCAACTGTAACGCAGCGTGAAATCTGAATCAATTACAATTAGCATTTGGCCGTAAATCAAAGAAGTGCGACATGTCTGTCTCCGGGTATCCCGTCGGTCTGTTCACCGTCTGTTTGCTGTTGGTGCTGCTGCAGGACGCGTGCCACGCCCAATTATCGTTTCACACCGATGCGAACACGAACTCATTTACGCTAAAGACGCCCGGATTACAGCAGAGCTTTACGCGTTATTACGGCGCCGCCAAGCAGCAGCAGCCACAGGCCCCGGAGCAACAGCAACAGCAGCTGCAACTACAACTACAACAACAGCAACAACAACAACAACAGCAACAGCAACAACAACAGTTGGTAAGTTTATTTTATGCGTTCAGTTTGCCGCGCAGACTTCGGCGTCGCCGCCTGCCCGCCTGCCGCACTGCATCCCCAAAGCCAAAATTCATGGAGCCGCCCATCCGCTGGCCGAGCACCTCGACGCTCTGCTCGTTGCCCGCTGCGGCGCCCGTCTCAAACAGTTGCTTAACCTGGGCGGCAGCCAGCAGCATGCTGCTTTCTATGTCCTGCAAGGACACACACACACACACA
Source organism: Drosophila micromelanica (assembly GCA_004143825.1). Classification (NCBI taxonomy): domain Eukaryota; kingdom Metazoa; phylum Arthropoda; class Insecta; order Diptera; family Drosophilidae; genus Drosophila; species Drosophila micromelanica. The sequence goes on from SCDY01001441.1 coordinate 8,387, forward strand.
TACTCATTAGGGCATTCAGATTGCTTGAGCGGCTGAGCTCACCTGCGGCCTGGCTTCCATGCAGCTGGCGAGCAGCAGCAGCAGCAGAGCAACGAAAATTGATTGCATTTCCATGGAAATGCTTTCAGCTTCGAGTTTTGAGCTGTTTTAAGCTTGCGACTTGGGCACTGAGAACTTGGAACTGGGAACTGGGAACTGGGAACTGTGACTGGTAAGCTGGGCTTCTGGTGCGGCTTATTTAAACTGTTGTCTCGACCCATTTGACTAATTGGCAATGGACACTGGCAACAATGCGAAACTGTTTTAATTACCATCAACAGCCACTGTCGTGTTCTGTGTTCTGTGTTGTGTTCTGTTGTGTTTTCTGTGTTGTGTTGCACACATCCGGTGCCCAATCAACATGCAACATCTTGCACCAGTTCCATTTACACATTCGAAGCAATCTTGATGTGTTCCAGTGTTGAACAGTGTTGAAATCCGCTTGTTGTAGACTCGTATTTCTAGCATTTCAATCTGTATCTGATCTTATAATTATATAGCTTTGTTTTATCTCACTTTTTCATTACATGATCTTCGCCATTTTTCTCACTTTTAATCGAAATTTCGCACTTAAAATTCCCAAAATCAAATTTATTTATTTTATTAATTTAATTTTGAATTACTTTTTTAGTTATTCCCCTTTTTTCAATATTTGACCTTCCCATTTGTTTTCCATTGATATATATCTTTAATATTATTCACTTAATTTCAGCACAAATTTAAGCTGGCCTCATTATTCATTAATTAGCACATTTCCTAATACCCATATTATTTATTATGGCTTTTTTGTTTTATTTTTTTGTTGTCCCCTCCCATATAATTAATAGAAAATTGCATGTGCTTCAAAAGATTTTTTCATATGCATGTCGTAAACAAGCCCAATGGACTTTTTTTATTTCAATAGATATTTGATCATGGAAATTTTTGCAAAAGGTCACAAAATTCAGCGAATGTTTGCTTTCTACTCGCCGATTCTCTAATTAATTAATTTATTGGTTTTTGCAAAACAATTCGAGAGATTTTCAATATTAAACTAAGAAATTTAAACAAGTTGTGTCGATTGCTTTAATATGCCCTTCTGATCTTGAATAGTTATTTAATGAATTCTTTTTGAATACTTTTTTTGTCATTCTCTTCAATCTATTAAAATTGTTTTTTTTCAATTGTCGGCCGGGAAGTTGTCCTGCCCATTGGTGTTGCCGCCATCGGTGAACACATTTCGCAGATCCTCAAAGTAGTTCTGGAATGAATCCGCCATGGACTGCCAGGCATTGCGAATACTCTTCGCAAACTCCTCGGCGGCTGCGGCCACACGCGTCTCCAGTTTCGGATCGTCCGGATATATCAAATGGGGTCGCACATCGTCGTACTCGTTGGAGTAGTCCAACTCGAGATCCTCCTGGCAGCTGGCCAGCAAGATGAACGTCGCCAGGCAATAGCCGGCCAAGAGCAGGCCGATGGGTAAATTCCAATTGGAAATCATTTCGCTAACTGATGTTGACTCAAAGAGAGTTTGGTGATTTTGTTTGGGCCTGGATTGAGCAGGCCGGAAATGTTCAGCGGTTAATTGGTTGTTATTGACATTTTCGAACATCGTTCCAAGGTCACAGATAAATATTTTATTGTTGTTCTGATCAAATCTGGGCTATAGTTGAATTTAACCGAATTAACAACAGCTCGTTGTTTACTTTCTGATTATTTACTATTTACAATAGCAATTTTTGTAAAGTAAGTGATTTTTGCAGAGTTTCGTTGCATTTTTTAATAGGCATTGATACAAAATTTAATTACAGTTTTTTGTTGATCAGTTAGATAGATCAATATATATAATATGGTATACGTTATAGTATTTTTTCTTGGTATGATTAACTTGCATTAACGAAAAAAGAAAATGTAAATATAATTTTTAATTTATGGAATTTACATCCGATTCCAATTCCAATTCCGGATTCAATATCCGCCATTGGCTTGGCCTCGAATTTTCTGCCTCATCTGCTGGACCATATCGGCCACGTTGTCCACAAACGAGAGCCAAAACCCTTTGACCCTCTCGCCCAGATTGACCCCCAGCTGCTGCTGATCTCGTTGCTGCTGCTGCTGCTGCTGTTGCAGTGCGGCAGCATCGGACATGGACTGACGCCGACGGCGACTTTCGAGCAGCTTCTTTTTGGTTTTGTTCTTGAGGATGCGCGTTCTGGCCGCATTGTTGGCCGCCCTTTTCCGGGCTCGATTTCTCCTGGCCTCCACATCATCCTCTGACTCGGTGGTCGCGCCCAGCATCTGCTTCCAATTGCACGGCGATCGCTTGTAGCGATCGTTGTTGTTGTTGTTGTTGCTGCTGCTACTGGTGTTCCTCGAGTGGTAGCTCATGCTGCTGCTGCTGCTGCTGCTGCTGCTGTTGGTGTCGCGTCGCCGCCGCCCGTGTCCCTCATTCGATTCAAACGAATCCGACTCCGAATCCGATTCGGAATCCGCACGCATGGCGTCCCCGTAGCCCAGCGATGTTTTCGAGTGCACGGCCAGCAGGCTGGTGTCAAAGTTCATCTGTTTGCTGGCCACAGCGCCCTCTTGCAGGGTGCGCATTATGTCGCTGCCGACGCCGAGGGCGCCCACCGCCATCTGCTCGAAAGGATTGTCGGCTCGGGCTGTGCCCAGGCCCAGGCCCAGGCCGAGGCCCAGGAGCTGGAGCTGGAGCTGGAGCAGCATTTGCTGCGTTTTCAAGTGCATTTTACGAACTGTGTCCGTCTCGTGTTGTTGCCAACCATTTTATGCCCACAAAACACGGATTGCGTGCAGCGCATCTGCGCAACGTGGCGTATGATCAATGTTGGCCTTTGGCACTTGTTGTTCTCTGTTGCTGTTGTTGTTGTTGTTCTCAGCAACTGAGCTGGCGGCGAACAAAGCTTCCGGGCTGACAGCGCCAGGGTGAGAACTCGAACTGGGAAATGGGAAACGTGTTAGTCTCGCTCGCTACGTGATTCAGATAAGATATCAAATTTCGGAAAATATTTCTCACTTGATTTTTAATCAGGCAAACGTTGCCAAATTGTTACACTAAATTCTCGGGAAAAAGATGAGAGCCGTTAAAATTAACAAAAATGGTGCTCGATTGGTAAACAACGAACAACAAATTTTGTTTTGGGCAACAGATAAACTTTTAATTAATTGCTTGTTGATTTATGTTTTTTTTTTCATATTTTATTTGTTTTTTTTTTTAACAGCAAAATCCAAGTCAATTCGCGGGCTTGCAATATACAACCAGTTATCCGCAGCAGTCCGTTGGTGGGCGTGGCAAGTCGAAGCCAGCAGCAGTTGACAACAGCCAGCAGCAGCAGTTGCAACAACAACAGCAGCAGCAATATTTGGCACTGCAACAGCAACAGCAACAGCAGCAGCAACAACAACTGCAGCCGGGCAATTTGCCCAGCTATGCGGATCAGATGCAGGCCGCCTTCCTTGACTACCAGCGCCAGCGACTGGAGTTTGAGCAGCAGCAACAGCAATTGCTGCAGAAGCTGTACACCTACTATCCGGATGTCTCTGGGCAGCAGCAGCACCAGGTTAGCGGAAACGGAATTGGAATCGCGAATGCGAATCCGAATGTCGCTGGCAGATTTGGCATCAGCAGCAACGGTTTGCAGCAGGTGCAACAACAGCAACAACAACGCCAGCTGCAGTCGCAGTCGCAGTCGCAGCCAGCGGCAACCGGCGGACTGGCAAACTTCTACTCGACCCAGCAGCACATGGGATTCCTGCAGCAGCAGCAGCAAAATGTGCTGCGCGATCAGCAGCAGAATGTTGCGCAGCAGTTCGCCACCGGCCAAATGGCGCCCACAACCAGCACCAATTACGGCATGGCACTGCCCGAATCCGCCGTACTGGATTCTCCATCGTATCAGCCTTCGTCGGCCGTATCCCACGTGAGCTTCAGCAGCGGCAATCTTAACTACAACTTTTAAAGTAACCCCCCCGATTATAGTTCCCCATGTGAGCCCAATGTTTTATGAATGTTTGGATCAGAAAAAAATTTTTTTTTTGTAAATTATTCTCATCGTAACATTAATATTATTATTTTTTTTTGTGAAATATGTAAAAGAAAAGAAAATTCGCAGCAGCGTAGAAATTAGGCAATAAAATTTAAAAATCGAAATTTGTGCTTTTTTTGGGTCTTCGGTTCAGAGAATGAAGGAAGAACTTGTGCAGAGAATTTTTTACACAAATTACTTGACAAAAGATCACCCTACTTTGTCTCTGTTGTCTCAAATAAAATAATAGAGGGTTTTAGAGCTTTTGCTTATTAACTGTGAGATGATATATTTCAATTTTTGCATATATTAAACATGCACATAAATATATTTTGAGGCATCGCTTGGGCCCAGAATTGAGTTTGATTTTAATTGAATACTATTCAAAACAAATATGTACTTGATATTGTAATTAAACAAATTTTAATTCAAATATTTAAAGCCAGCTAAAGAAATTTGATTAAAACGCCTCCCATTAAATAAACAAATTTTACCTTTTGAAAATTGAACAAAAGCTTTTTAGTCTGTCTGCTCGGACTTAACTTGTGTAACCTTTCCTTTTATATATACAATAAATAAATAATTAAAATATAAAAAAAAATTTCCACAATTCAATTAAAATTTAAACATAGAATTTAAATGAAATTTAAAAAGAAATCAAATATATCCACACGATTCGAACCCGCGTTTGGCTTCGTTGTACAGTTTCCCACACACATACTTTCCGCGATAATTGTACGCGGGCAGGTGAAAGTTCTCGCTTGAATTGACCCTGAAAATTACTCGTACACCTGCCAGAACCCAGGTGACATTGCAATAGTAGCCACGTGGGCTTGTTTAGCGGGCTCAACAATTCATTTTTGATACAGTTTTCCATTGGTAGCAAAAATTTGTATTTGGCTAATTAAATGGCTGAGTATGCAACTAGTCGGATATTTGCTAATTTCTGTGTCTAAAAAATTATAAAATGCATCTCAGCTGGCCAAAACATTATGGCTACGACGGGGGTTGCCCTCAACTGGACTGGACTGTTCGTCCCATTCGTTGTAATAGCTGCGCATATTGGCATTGTTGTGTCATCTAGGGAAATGAACAGGAAGCGGCCCACACACACACACACACACACACACACACACACACAAAAACACAACCTGTAGAAAGATATATGTGTCTGTCAATCTGGCTGACAATGTGCGCGCCTCTTTGTTGACCACGTTTTTTATTTGCCTTGAGCTGCACATTTCTGTTGATTTGCGTTTGTTGCTGCTGGAGGCACTAAATTGAATTTTGCAATGCAAATACATCCCCCCAGTAGATGTTAGAGTATCCCCTCCCCTCCCCTCCCCTCCCCTCCCCTCCCCTCCCTCCTTAAAACGTGCGTGGGCTTCACTCCTTGCAAAGAATTTCCCACCACAACGCCAACTTTGATACGAGATCCAGAAAATTGTTTCATTTATTTGGCGAGTGACGTTTGCTTAATTGCTCTACGGGGCATTTAAAACAATACGTCGTTTTTATAATTCCCTTTCTATCCGTAATAAAAATCGAACAATGCAAATTTATAAAAGAGAGAGCGATAAAGTTTGTAATAATTTCTTATACAAAGACATTTAGTTAACAAATTAAGTATGTGTTTAAGATTTCCATACACTTCACTTAATAATAAAAATCAAAATGGATTTTCTAGGTAACCAACAAAGATTTCTTTGAGCTTCACTAGTTTTTTTGTAGAAATAACTTGTTATTTATTAAAGCCATACTTGGGTAATGCTTTTTAGTTTATTAACAGTTTACGTGGAATTTCCACAAGCAAGAGTATGCTGGTTCGAGTCCCGCGGTACACTCAGAGAAAAAAAACCATGAAAATATTAAGAAATGTTTTGTATTTGTTTCCGATTCCAAGATATGAATATATGATTTATGCCTGATTTTATAATTAATCTTTCATTCTGAAATTAAAAGAAAATAGTTTTAAAAAGATTGCAAAAGTTTTCTACTCGAGTCCACTTTTATTAGGCACTGTTGAAATTCAATTAAAACTTTCTCAAATTTGGGTACCCACTACTTTTTCAGAGTGTAGAGCCAGTGCTATTTTTAGTTAATCTGTCTAGTGGCTACTTCAACTAGTACGGTTAAATCAAAAAAATTATACGATGTACACAGAATTTATTCAAGCCAAGTGCAATGTTTTCCATTGCCATTTGTAACGACCTCAAGTTTAGTTTAGTTGGCTGGCTGCATCTTCTTAACGGTTCTTTCGTATATTTTTGTCGAGTGCATGTTTGGCTCTGACTCGAGTTGGCCTTGCTTTCTACCCTGGTTGTCCCCCCACCCCCCCCCCCTCCGCGTCCCCCCGGCTTTTGATTCGTCGCTGTCTTCGGCGAAAGCCAAGAAAGAGCTTTCTCGCAGCTGCATTTTCTAATGAAATTGTCATGTTTTGGCTTTGAGTTTGCTTTGCGCTTTTCTTTGGCGCAGCCTTAGCTGTTTGTGCGCTTATTTACATTGGCTACACAACTGTTGTGTCCTTGGTCCCGGCTCTGTGTCCTGTTTGTATTTGCTTAGCATGGAGCATTCTCTAAATGAAAATGCCAACAGATTTTTTTCGTTGCCAACTTGTTGCTGGCTGGCTTTCAAAATACTGCCCCAAATGAAATAGGCCACGTGTCAAGTCACGCACACACTGCCACAGCAGGGGCGGCTGCTGTTGTGTGTGTGTGTGTGGGGGGGGGGGGGCGTGGCCGCAACTTTGTTGGTCAAGCGTCTGGCAAAACTTTGCATCTTAATTGATATCCAGCACAAGTTCTCGGCATGCATAAATCAATATCTCAAAGTCAACTCATCTTCCGCTCGATGTGTTTGTGTGTGTGTGTGTGTGTGTGTGTGTGTTTAATATTGACTGCTGTCTTAGCCGTATTGCTTGCGCAATTTTGATGGCTTATTACCTAAATAGACAACCGGATATGCGCAAAATATCCTGTTTGCGACGTCACACGCACTATGAAAAATCTGTTGCTGCAGTCAGACACACACACACACACACACAAACACAAACACACACACACACACACACACACACACACATGTATACATACGATATGCTATTATCGGAGCTGTGGCTTTTCCTATGAGCTTTTGCTGGCTGCATTCAAGCCGCCTGAGGACCAATCACAATCCATTCCTGCAATGTACGTGTGTGTGTGTGTGTGTGTGTGTGTTTATGTGCGGGGGCTGTGGCAAGTGCGTAACAATAACAAGCAACCACCTCTATGAACTTCACCATTTAACAAAACGCCACAACATTGGGCTCTTCTATAAATAGGCGCTGAGCTCGTTCGATGCAGACCTCAAGCTGGATTTGCAGTGTCACAATTTTGACGAGTTCATTGCAAATGCCATTTGCAGTGATGCAGCCGTGCAAGAAATGCCATGCAAATGTTCTATTCATAATCCTGGCAACAACCGCAAAGATGTGCATCAAATACATTTTCAATGTTACAGCATCTCAATTTGTTATTGTACATCATGTAACAGCAAGCAAATATTCAAAATAATTTTATACAAGCTAGAAAGTTGATAGAAACGAAAAAAAAAAGGTAGAAGCACCCGACTGTGCAATACTCTGTTTGCAAACTAAAAACAGCTCAAAAGAAGCTGATTGGAAAAGTATTATTTTTTGTATATTTTTTTATTTTTTACAAAGTTTTTATCTTTGATTTTTGGGAGTTTGGAATATAGGAGCTTTAGGATCCGAGAGCTTAACATGCCAATATTTTTGTAGATTTTGGTATGATTTCGGACAACAAATTTAATATAATTAAGAATAGAAATAAACAACTCTTAACTTTGAAAAGTTAATGTCTTAACATGAGTTTACCCGTATTATAAGACTATATATATTTTGAAAAATTTCAAAACATTCACTCTCATTCAAGCTTTAAGTATTCGTTTTGTGTGGCAAATACTTTGACATTTTGGCATTCTATTTTATTGTTTAGCTCATATCCAAAAATACGTTTCAATGGGCTATTTTTTGATTGTGCGCAGCTCACGCTGCGTATGCGTAATACACAACTGACCTTAAACGAGTTGATTCTCTTTTTGTTTTGTTTGCTTGTTGAAACTTTAATACTTTCGGTTGGCCCTTGGCCCCACATTGCGATTTAGCTATAGATCCATCTATTCATATGTGCACACATGTATGTTGCGAGCATGATAAATTCCACGCACTGCGCCATAAAGTATGCTATGCTACGTATGGCAAGTGCTCTACTGGAGCGTGGCATATAAATCGTAGCATAGTTTTCGGCGCTCGTTTATCATCTTGCAACTGCAGTTTGTGCAAGGCTAGTTTAGACCGGCTGACTGGTTGGCAAATAGAACAACTCAATATGAAATCTGTATATATATTAAATGAATTTATTATATATTTTTTTTTTCCAACATTTCACATGCATTTTCTGTACAAAGTAACTTTTTAAATAAAACGTATATTCAACCGCGATAAAAGCAAAAATGAAACACACGCACAAAATACAAAGAAAATTACACAATATCTATGTAACAGAGAGAGATTTCCATTTTTTTTGTAACACGGAGCTTTGCCAGGGCTAATATAATAATACCCAAATTTAATACATAATATAAAACAAAAAACAAAAAAAAAAACACGATAAAACGCACTGAAATTTGACAACGTTGCAATTTCAGTGCATTTCAATTTGGATATTTTTTCAATTAAACGCTCGACATGAATATTATTTTTAGCCGCTAGCTCCAGGTGGTGGCAAGGTGCTGGCAGGGTGGCAAGGTTGGCAAGGTTGAAGGTTGTTGTTGGGGCTGCATGCTGCGGGTGATCCAGTGCAGAGTCATCTAATAGCCATACTGAATGCCATGACCAGAGACGGATGTGTGCACCAAAGCGGGCGCTGCGACGGCGGCCCTGCGTGTGGGGAAAACAAGAACATGACATGTTAGAGGCGCTCCATCTCCATTTATAAAGCCCCGTCGCGGCATTACTCACTTGAGCACTGGAGCGGCGGCCAGGTGCGTGGCATAGGCGGGTGCAGCCAGTCCGATGCCGTGTCCGATGATGCCAGGTGCTGTTGAGGAGAGGCAAACAAGCACACACACAGAGAGAAATCACATTAGCAAGCACCATTTACGAACAATGCGAATGCATAATCAGAGTTGGCCGAAATCATTTGGCCACTAGTTCCGGGGTCCAGTTATCGGACAGCGATCAATAACCAACCCCCCCCCCCCCCCCCCCCCCCCCCCGATTTTGGGCCATTGTTGAAACTGGCTCTGAGCCGCTCGGACGACATTCAAACACATGGCGACTGACAAGACCACATCAATCAAATGGCACGGCAACGTCTGCAATCCCGTATTAGCAGGCGTGGGTAACAGTGTGACAAAAGGCCGCCGACAAGCGGACAACTCTGATTCTGACTCTGACTCTGGCTGTTACATTTGTTTTCTGCTCTTTTTGTTTTCGATTCTCGTCTATGAACTCAACAGGGGATATTCGTATGAACGCTATTGAAGATACGAGTGTAAAAATTGACACTATAAATCGTATGAAAGTGTTGCTCTTGGTTATGTTTAAAAAAAAATCGATTTATCGATTCGTCTACTTATATTATCTTGATAACCCTTATTTGACGTATCGATGAATCAATGAATATCAATATGATTTTCTAATTCGGTGTAAATATCATTGGTGATTTTAAAAAAATATCGAAATATCGATTTATCGATTCGACTTTTAATATAATCTTGATAATGCCTCAATAATTTTTAATATGGTTTTCTAATCCGATCTAAAAAATCAATGTTTATATCGGATCAACTTTACTAATTACAATTTTTTGTAAATTATTGACTCCACTGAAGAACGAGCCCAAAAAGTTCGCTACTTGTTTGAATCTGTTATTATGCTGTGAACGAGTATTGCGCAGTTGGTTACATCCGACTGCAACGTTCTGACTTGTATTGCTTTTCGTTTTTTTTGTGAAGGTCCGTCGCAAAGGATAAGACTCTGTGACAGAGCGTCAAGAGGGGCGATTTTTCCAGTGAAGGGAGGCAACAGCGCGCAGGGAAATGCGGCAACAGCGCCCAATGCCCGACAGACCGAATAACTGTTCAACAAAATACCATTAAAATTAAACAGCAATAATGTGTTTCCACTTTGGTGAGCTGTAACAACAGCACGAGGCGGTGCAAAATTACGGTAAATTGATAACAGTAGCCAGAAGAAAGAAAGAAAAAAGATGAAATAGAATAATATAAGCTGCCTGCAATAAAATAATAATTCTAATGAAGTTTGGCTGCAAAGCGACAAAGTGGAAAGGCTTGCAAGAAACTAAATGCGAAGTTCGCAACACTTGTCCAGCTTTGGCCAGACTTTGACGGTCGCTACCAGGAATTGCACCAACTTGGCCAAGTGCGACAGCGCAGCACTTGCCACAGATTGGCCAGATAGCTCGAAACTGTTGTGCCATGACGCACTTGAGGACATCGAGTAGGAATTCTCCTCCTCATCATCATCATTGTCATCATCATCATCATCATCATCATCATCATCATCATCATCATCATTATCACTGGCCACGTGTCAATGCTTTAAAGTAGTTGCCAACAATAAATACATGATTGATTGATTATGTGGCATGCACCGACCGGGCAACCAACCCCCCCTCCCATCCTTGTTGCCAGGTCACCCTCTTCCGTCCTCTCTCTCACGCCCTTATTTATTGGTAATGTATGAGCAACTTTTTCCAATTGAATACCGCCCCTGCTATATAAAAAAATATATATAATTGCATAATGCTCAACATACCTGACATCTATTGATTTTATAGCCCAGTTAAAGCGTTTACTAACCATTTCCTATATCTGAGGTTAAGGAACTTTTCATGCACTTTTCATCAAGTATATATAGCTACATATATATATAGATTCTTGATAGGCAGAACTAGCGCAACTTAGTTGTGACGATTAGGTTTATTGTGGGCTGTGCAAGGTGTGGAAGGGATTTGATTGCTTTATTATATATTTAACACATGACATAGCTGGAAAAAACAAATTACCCGCTTAGCAGACTATAACATATAGCTGCTATAGTAACGATCGATTTACTTTTGGGGGAAACCTGTTTTAGTTTTAAACTAGGCTAGTCAAACTTCAAGCTAGACTATAAATCATTTATGTGATTCAATTATAAACTCAGCTAGTGCTAGATTTTTAGAGTGGATTTGAAAACCATGTCGATAAATATCGATCAAAATTGGAGAAAATGCTGTTTACATCGATAAATCGAATTTTTTAGTTTTTTAGCATAACTTTATTTTAACATCTGTAGATTTAGCCAAAAGTTGCCTTAAATGCCAATTTATCGATTAATCGATCAGCGTATAAAATCGATAAATCGATTATGTTGGTTTTTGTACATCGCTAACAAAGTGAAAGATGACTTTCATACTTGGCTCGCCAGATGGCGCCAGTGCTAGATTCTTTACACAAGTTTCGGACCTTCTCAGTGCGAGAGTTAATGTTTGTATTTTCTTTGGACTCGCGCCACTTTGAACACTTCCCCCCACTTCCCTCGCGGCCCAGTTCGAATTTGAAGTTGTGCTTTGTGTTTACACAGCGTCAAGTTTGTGTTGGCCAAGTGCAGTTGGCCAAGAAGTTGCAGCAAAAAAAAAGTCCAAACTGATCAGTTCAGATCTAACCAGCAGCTGTAAACGTGTTAAGGAAATACTTTGGCAGCAAAGTTAGTACAAACTACGCAACAACAACAACAACAACTACAACTACAGGTAGAGGGTGCAAGGTGTGCTGGAGATTAGAGAGAGCGAGCGAGAGAGAGAGAGATTAAAGTGAGTCCTGCTGGCACCTACCATAAGCTGGAGCGGCGGCATATTTCACAACGGGAGCGGGCGCGGCGGCCGCGAGGTAGCCATGCGACAGGGCTGGTGCGGCGGCGTAGCCGTAGCCCAGGCCCAGGCCGAGGCCGAGGCCCAGGTGCGAGGCGCCGGCCAGCTGCAGAGCGGGCGCGGAGGCGGCATAGTGGCCGCCGTAGGCCAAGGCGGGCGCGGCGTGGGCGGCGGTGGCTGCTGCTGCATAGTGGCCGCCATAGGCGAGAGCGGGCGCAGCGGCGGTCGCATAATGGCCGCCATAGGCCAGCCCATGGCCGCTGGCCAGCTGGATCTGGGCGGGCGCAGTGTGTCCAACCGCGTAGCCGGCGACTTGTGGAGCAGCTAGATACGGATTTTTTTTTCGTTTTTTTTTTCTTAGGTTAGCATTTTAACTACGTGCGGAATGAACTCGGTGAAGAGTGCGTGTGTGAGTAAGGAGTGCATGTGAATGCGAGTGTGAGTGTGTGAGTGAGTGCGTAAGTGCGTGAGTGCGTGAGTGAGTGTAAATGTGAATGCGGGGCGTGGACTCACCGGCGAGGTGGGCGGGCGCCAGGCCGCCGTCGTTGCTGATGCTGGAGCGCTGTACGTGCGACTGAGAGTGGGCGGTCTGCACCTGGCTGGCGTAGTCCGACTGCGACGATTGGCCGTAGTGGCCCTTCACCGTGTGCTCCTGTGTGTTGCCCACGGAGGCGTGGTCCACGCTGGGCGCACTAATCGAATAGGCGGCGGGGCCGCCGGGCTTGGCGTGGGCACAGGCAATGGCCATTGCGGCCAGGCAGAAGATGATCTGGAATAAATAATGATACAGTAATATTACACACACACACACACACACTACTACTACTCTGCAGGGGTCATACATAAATCAGCGCAGCAGCCGCCGCTTGAACAAAACTTATTTTGTACTTTGTTTGCATATCGACAGAGAACACGCGAGTCACAAGGAAATTGCAGGCGCATAAACTTTTAATTAAGTTCGCAAAGTAGTTGAAAACTCAAATTTTCTACCGTTCGCTCTCACACACACACACACACACACACACACACACTGCAGTTGCTGTTGTATGCGGCAATGCGGCGTATGCGTGTTTTTTTTTATACGGAGAATTTTATACTTTGTGGCATGCTTTGAGCTTGAGAAACTAAATTACCATTTGACACAATTTAACATCTAACCAATTATGTTATCAACATGAAACTTTTTTTGCTCTTTGCTAATTTGTCAACATGTCAATGGGCTACCTCCGTCTCCCCTCCCCAATCCACCTCATTTCTGGGGGGGGGTCCGAGTTAATGGACAACGGGCTTCTGTTGCTTTACGCTTCAGTTTTCGAAGGGTTTCCACATTTTTAGATAGTATTTCAAATGTGATTTGCCAGTTGATTTTACTGTTGATGTGCTCTGCGACCTTACTTCCACATTTTGTAAACAATTCCATTGAATTTCAATTTACGCGCAAAAATGCAAAAAAAAAAAAATAAAAAAAAATAAAAACAACAAAAACAAACAAACGAAAAACTTTATGGGTTAGGGTCCACATAGATAGAAGCGTGCCTTTTTATTTAAAACTTGTATTATTTTTCCTTCATTTTTCCCCCATTTTCGTTGTTGTTGTTTTGTCCAGTTTTGTTTTGTTTTTGCTTGCCTTACACTTGAATTGGCGCGGCTTTTATTTGTCTTTCGGGTATTTATCTGATTTTAATTAAGCGTGACTGTCTGTCGGACCAGGAGAACTTCCTTCCTTAAATGTGCAACTTTAGTGGACTCCTTTGGCCAGCAAGGATGCGAAGAGTATTTTCAGCGACTGCCCGAGGCTAATTTTGCCATTGTCACATCGCATTCGATTGACCTACTTGGCTCTTTTATTAATTTTCAATTTTCCATTATACACTTTTGCATATTTGTTTTTATTTTGTTGCCATATAATTAATTTCAAAACTTGAACTACATAATTAGCATTAATTGGCTCGGTTGCCGTCAACTATTTGTTTTGGCTTCATATTAACTTTTGCTTTTGCAACTTTCAAAATAAGCTCTAACCTAACTGAGGCCATTTGTTTGAACGCAACTTGAAAAGAGCTTCGGGGAATTAAAAACATTTCTAATTTCTGAGTACTCGATGATGCTGGTTGTTCGTCGCGCACAAGGATATTTATTTGTAATGCTACACAGACAAAAACTGTACATAAGGTTTTAATGCAATGCAAGTTCGTTTGTGGCGAAAATTAACTTTGAAAGCTCTGTTGGCTTTAATGTGCTTTCAAACTTACTGTTAAATATTTTAGTATTTATCAGTTTATAAAAGCTGTGTAATTTGTAATTCTACACAGACAAAAATTTAGGTTACATTTCAAAGCTCTGTTAGTTAGAAAAGTGTCCAACCTCAATAAATCGATTTAAGCTTGCAATGAGCTTTAATGTGCTTTCAAACTTGCTGTTAAATATTTAACAGACAAAAACTGTAGGTTAGGTTTTTATGCAATTCAAGTTTGTGGTGAAAATGAGCTTTCAAAGCTCTGTTAGCTAGAAAAGTGCCCAACCTCAATAAATCGATTTAAGCTTGCAATGAGCTTTAATGTGCTTTCAAATTTGCTGTTACATATTTTAGTATTTGACAGTTTATTAAAACTGGGTAATAGATATACAACCACAACCTCTCAATGTATTAAAGCTTGCCTTAAGCAATCGCGTTCGCTTTTATAGCTTTGCCCTTTGTAATTTTATGTTCAGAAAATTGACTACATTTCCCTGTCTCCATCATGGTAAAGGTTAAAAATGTCCTTTTACTCGCTTATTGGAAACAACAAAATCGGTGCCTTGGGTCACCGCCGTGTAAATGAAGTTAACTGAAATATTGTATGATAATGGAAATGATTTTTTCTGTGAAATTGAAACGCGAACAAATATTTTGACCATTTTTTCCAATTTAAATATTGTTTGTTTTTTCTGCAGGTTTTTCTGATAATTGAAAACTAAAATCACAGTAGCATATCGGTTGCAGGGAATTAAAAAAATAATTGTACTGTGATTTTTTACTGTGGCAATTGTGTATTTAAGCTAAAATAACTGACTGAACTGCCAACTCTTATTCCTTTCCCCGAAACAGCTTTAACAAACCTGGCAAGAAAAGTGCTAAGGTTTTGTGGCATGATTCACAAATGAGATGCGATGCGATGTTGCGAGGACATCAGCAGCAGCCAGCAGGTTTGTTGGCTAACTTTTGAGCCCAAGGACACATGCAACCTACAAATCAGGCAACAAAATCTTGGCCAGACACACACACAAACACACAGACACCGACACACTTTAGTCCTTACGCACCTTGAATGCCATTTTGAATGTGATTTAAGTTTTATTTGCTTCACGTAAAAAAATATGTGATTAACTGTTTGGCTTCGAATCGAAAACTGTCTCAGTTTAGCGTTCTTTGCGCCTATTTATACAACGCTGCACAATTGAAAAACGCTGGGAAAATATGGTCCAGCACCATGGCAGCCATGGAAAACGGGTTTACCGACGACTTTTTGGCAAAGCAGGCAGCCACAGTTACAGTTACAGCCGCAACTATTGTGAATGTTCGCATTCGCACGCAGGCGCGGCCAACGCAATGCGACGCAGATGCAGCTTCAACGCAGACGCAGCGAGCAGCACAAAGTTGCTGCCAACTGCCAACACCCGCCTCAATGTTGTTGCCCTGCCCATTTGCTGATTGGCTTTCAATTCGCTGCAGGTTTTCAAGTTAATCGAAATCACATCAAAGCCATTGTTTAATTGCAAAATGTTGTTCGTTGACTAATTCGCTGCAGCGGCCGGAAAAATCCACTTGCTTCACGTTCAACTTAAGTAAGGCAAGCGGTAATAAATACAGCCAAGAGTCTGTTCAAATATGGGCTGAATTAATCATTATCATTTTTAATGGTTGTCGGTTAGCTTAATCAAGGCTGCAAGCCGGCTTCGAAACCGATCCAAATTAGCAACGAACCGAACTGAGTTTTTAAAAGAAGGTTTTGTTTAATATAAGCTCCTTTTTTTTAAATTTGAATGTTTTATGTTGAACTTTAAACGTATAGTAGAGTAAATAAGTTTGAACCAAAATTAGTATTATTTAAAACAAAAGCGAATTCTGCACCCTGTTTGCTGTCTGAACAAATAAAAAAAAATAATAATATGAAAAACTGGGTTAACGAGCTTAAGACACAATTAGTTATAGGTTCGAGCCGTAAAGGGAACTGCAAACAATTTTAATCGATAAAATATCGACGCATCGACGGTTACCACCTAAAAAATCAATGTTCAAACAGGTATAAAAAGTATTTTAAAATTATATAAGCAATCAAATTGTAAAATCATAATTTATTTTAGCATTTTGTTTTTCTTTCAAGCATTGGTTCAAACCGTAAGCCGAACATAGGATATTTATTTTTACGCAATAAAATTTTTAAGAATATGTGTATTAAAATTTGAATTGGACGACATAAAAGAATGTTGTTAAAATGCATTTTGCGGCAACAGGCGGCAATTTTTAATTGTTCTGCCTCGAAGGCAGTGGACCAGTTGCAGCTGGTGCTGGAATCTAGCGAATCAACTCTCACTTGACAGCCCCCCTACACACACACACAAACGCACACACACACACGCACACGCACGTTGCATAACTGGAACTGCAATGTTGCACGCTCCACTCTTGGCGTCCAAGAGCCACGACTTGGGCAACGCATAAAGTGCGCATAAATTGTGCGACCCACAAAATCGAAAGCCAGCTCAAAGCAGCGTAAGCAGCCAGCGATATACATGCACAAGAATGCCAAAATCACAAATCAAACCACGTGTCACCCCCCCTCAGACACCCCACCCCACCACACAGCTGCATTGTTGCATATCCATTTGAAAGCGAAAAGCCAGTCCCCAAGTTTTTGGGGGCAACGCATGGATACGTGGACTGGCCCTGGCTGGCTGCCCAATTTCCGCGCCTAGTTTGCGGCTGTTGCGTGAGAACGTCAAGAAACGCACACAAGAGTGCTCTAGTCGGGAGTGTCCGACTCAAAGATACCCCACTAGCTCAAATAGAATCTGATTAAAGAAACCATTAATTATTGAGAATATTAATATAAATTTAAAATTAATCAATCTATAATTTTTACAATTTTTTAAAAACCAATATACCCTGTCTTGGACATATTCTGTGGAATCAGCCAAAAACTTGGCTTGTTGGCAAACTTTGCAAACTTTATTAAAGCACTCAATGTGAGTACCCATATACATATACATATTTTTATAAAGCGATGTGAGCCACAGCTTTAACATTAAATGCAAAAAAAGAAAATAAAAAAAATTATTAAAATTAATTCCAATATACACTTTTAATGATTTTAATTTATTCGAATAATTGATAGCTTCATTATTTAAATGATAAATCAATGAACACCTGAACAAAATAATCAATTTGCCAACTAAACAAGCAAATTTAACATGTTGTCAAAAGCTATTCTGCCAAGCTTGGCCATATTTTAAAGCCTTGTAAATATGGCAAACGTGGCCATAATTGACAGCTCAACGTAAACTGTTCTGGTCAATAAAAAAAAAAGTGTAATAATTGCTCCGACGACACTCTAAAAATCGCAATTGAATCATAAATGAATTACCTGCCCCCCTCGTTTCACTTTCACATTCATTAAAAAAGTAGTCAAAAAATAAATGTTAATTGGCATCCGTTGAGCTGAAAGCAAAAGTTGAAGAGCTACTTTTAAAGATATATCCGAGGGCAAGAGCTTAAATGCATTTTGCGTGGACAATGACGAGTTGAAGGTTGATTCAGCATGATTGCATTCGGGTATAAGAGATAAAGATGGCGAAAAGTACAATAAAATAAAAGACTGCAACTGCTCTGACCTTCAGCACATGCCCAAAAAGGGCGAAAGTGGGTGTGCCATGCCAAATGCTGGTTAGGCATCCCTGCTAAAAATGACGCCATTTTGCGTGGCTCTTGATGCGGGTTGCTGCTGCTGCTGCTGCTGCCAAGGCAAATGGCCATTTCTCAGCTGCAGTTCGCTGGCTTAAAGCAGAGATTCTCCTCCATCGATGGCCATGCTTGACAATGTCCTGTCCCTGTCCCTTTGTCGCTTTGTGTTTTGCTTGTATATCTGATATTTCACTTTCCCCCCAACACAACGCCCCATTGCAGCCACGCCCACCTAGCGAACGCTGTCAGGCATTGAAAAACAATCTGTACGCTTTTGTCTGGAAATTAATTTGTATAATTGCAGCGCCAACAATAAGCACAACAACAGCAGTTCAATGTGCAACCGAGCATGTCCTTCTGTATGTCCTTTACTCCGCGTCCTGCACCAAGCCCCGGCCCCAATGCTCCTGTCAATCGTGTCCAGTCAGGCGCAACTCTCCGCGTCTATATGGGTCAAAAAGGCGCAGACAATAATAAACAAAACAAGAAAACAAAGAGTGCATACCCTGCAATTTCGTCGGGCATACCCGATTTTAGCTCCATATAAATCCAGCGAATATGGATGAAGCATCATTTAAAAACTTGAGAAAGTGAATAAAGTTTTAAGCGATATTAATAAGAGTGATGTTTTCTATTAAAGCTTTAGGTAGAGCTTGCATGTGCTTTCAAAGCTCTCTTATGTCATATTTTTATATACTATTGTTTATTTTATTTTAATATTTTTTATTTTAATATAACTTTATTACTTCTTTTATAATTGCAAAATGTTGTGTTTTTATTAAAGCTTTAGGTAGAGCTTTCATGTGCTTTCAAAGCTCTAGGATGGCATATTATTATAGATATTCTTTTTTATTTTATTTTAATATTTTTTATTTTAATTTAACTTTAATACCCCTTTTATGATACTAGTATTTTCCAGAGTTCTTAGCGATTACTTTTCAACTGGAACAGTTTTTGTTAAGAAAATGAGCATGCTTGTGTTATTTTTATTTTATAGGGTATACAAAATGGACATCTCTGGCACTGGCCGCTGCTTGTCAGCCATTAGACCAGGACAAGAGCGTCGCATCCAGCGGCGTGACAACACTTGTTTCAATTGCGCCTATTGATGTCATTGTTGTTGTTATTGTTCCTGTTGTTGTTGTTATGCCCGCCCATTGTTCTCTTCTATCTGTTGTCCAATGAATGTTGGTTGGTGTCGTTCCTGTTGTTGTCGGCTGAAACCACATTTCCCTAAATACTCGCCACTGTCAGCCATTAACACACGACCGAGGACTGGGCATCGCAGGACAACAGTGTGCAAATTTTTTTTTTGTTTTTTGCTATTTTACATGGCATTCCTAGGGCTCCCAAGATTAATGACCGGCGTTTGTCAATTTGTATGCGCTGCGACATTGACATCGAGCCCAAACGTCACCCACCCCCACACACACACAAACACACACATGTATGTACACACATACATACAAACATAAAATGTGCATCACGAGTCCTTCGCGTGCCAAACTTGATGTTAATGTTGAGCTCGCGTTTGTGTGGATGTTAGAGTTAAGTAGCATTATTTACAAACACACATTTATCTAATAATAATTGTGTTGTGTTTAACGTGTATGTATCAGCACCTGGCATCACTGGCGAATGACTGATTACCTTCTATATCCTAAAGTTCTTTTACTGAAAACAGCTTTTAAGTAATACATTTAATCATGCAGTCGAATCTCAATAATTCCTACCTCCAAAAATCGAAACAAATTAAAAAAAATCTCCTCAATGATGTCCCCAAAAAATTTGTTGGTTGCTTAAGAAGTTTGGAAAACGGATTTGGAAAAGTACCTGAAGCAATTAAAATTTGAGGTTTCTCTTAATATCATTTTATATTTATTTTGTCCCCCCTATTCGATAAATATTATTTAAGATGAAAACACATATGTAAATTTGGTGTTTTCTAATAAAGTTTAGCAATATCTATAAGCAAACTAAAATGTAAAAGCTTCGATAATATATATATCTTAAGTGAACATTATTCGTGAAAAGTAAAAAATCAACACGACAAAGAAAACGAGAATAGTATAGAAAAAAGACACCTAAAGCCATGGCAGGCAATGTTGGCAAAATTGTGCCGGCGAATAGAAAAGAGAAGAGAAGCAGTCGGGCTTAGTCAATATTTGACGGAAGTCAAATAACTTTATTTATGGTCAAAACTGTATTTGCTATGCAAATAATTCTATGCACTATTTTTGTCATTGAATGTTTCTTCAATGGAAATCCGAGCTTGCACTCCACTCGCAAAACTATCTCTCAAAATAAAAAATGTAGTTTTAAATTTTTCTTATTTTACTGGGAAATTTTTTTTTTTTTTTTTTTTTTGTATATTTAAGGGTTTTGAAGCTTCAATAAGCAAAGCCAAAAGCAAAGTTAGAGACGAAAGCAAAGACAATAGGGAAAGGAGACGAGAATCCGATAGCCAAAAGGTACAGATACACGAAAAACATCGTAACTTTGCCAAAACTCAACCGATTTTCAAAAGGTTGGTCTTTTTGTTCATGGTTCGGTGTCTAGTTGAATTCTACATTTCAGTTTAAAAATACAATTTTTGGTCCAAATTCATGTAAAAAATTGTCGAACATGTACCCTAGGGTTCCCATATAAGGATAGGTCTCAACTTTC